>PVKH010000320.1:5389-40797 GCA_004027955.1 Chaetophractus vellerosus
TCCGCTTCTCTGCTGCCTCTTATCTAGCCTTCCATACTTGAGACCACGCCCACCGAGGGGCGGGGCTCAACGTCTCACTGACGTGGCAGTTAACGCCCTACTCACAACTCAATCATGCCCAGATGAACAGACCAGCTTACAAACATAATCTAATCTATATTTTTGGAATTCATAATTAAATCAAACTCAAACCATTACAGGGGTGGTAGGACTTTTCCTGAACAATGGAGAGGAAGGTCCACCCTCTTCAAGGTCTGAGGCAAATTTATCATTTTCACACATCTAGGTAGGCCTGCTCTCTTGGCCCAAGATGTCTTTGGTCAAGATATCAGCTTCCATGATTCCACCCTTGAAGTAAGTTTTTCTTCATTCTGTCCCTCTTATGTTCCCTGAAGTCCAGGCTGGCAGTGGTTCTGTTCATACAGTTCACACACACACACATATACACGAAACAAAAACATCTTGTTAGTTTTGAATGCAGTACGCAGGAGTCCAAACCGTCAGCCACTAGGACTTTCCAAAGGCCCATCCTGGGTAACTTCATTTCCAATCCTGACTTCCACACCAATTGCTCACTGGTTCCATGCTTAGTTAAATCTTTTCATGTATCACTAATCTCTGGAGACTCACTTTCCACAAACTCAGATTTTTTTAAACCATCAGTTTCTGGTTTCCTTGTGTTGAGGAGTTCAGTTATCAGATTATCCCTTCCCTCACATTTACTATAAGCTTCAAGGAGAAACAGGCTTCATTATCCACACTCAGCTTGGAAATATCCACTGCTAAATATCCAACTCATCGCTTTCAAATTCTGCCTTCCATCTGATATCAGTGTTAAAATTTGCCAAGTTCTCTGCCACTTTAAAACAGACGTTGTCTTTCTTCCAGTTTCAAATAACACAACCATAATTTTCTTCTAAGTACTCCTCAAAACTACCCTTAGAATTCATATTTTTACCAATATTCTCTTCAAAGCAACCTAAGCCTTTTCTATCAAGCACCTCTACCCATTATCCAGTTCCAAAACCATTTCAACATTTGTGATATTTATATGCTAGCACCTCACTACTGGTACCTTAATATGTTTTAGTTTCTTAGGTTGCTAAAAGAAGATACTATGAAATGGATTGGCTTAAATAATGGGAATTTATTAGCTTACAGATTGAGGCTCAGAAAATGTCCAAATCAAGGCATCATCAAGGCAATGCATTCTTGCCAAAGACCAGCTCCCTGCCATCCTGTGCTCCTCTGCCCCATGACAAAGCACATGGTGACATCTGCTGGTCTCTCTCTCACTTCTCTTCTGGGTTTCTTTGATTTTTGGCTCCCTGCTTCTGTGGCTTTCTCTCTCTGTATTCATTCTGTTTATAAAGGACTCCGGTAATAGAAATAAGTCCCATCCTGAATTAGTTGGGTCACATTTAATTTAAGTAGCCTCATCAAAAGTTTCTACTTACAATGGGTTCCCACCCACAGGAATTTATTAGATTTAAGAACATGTTTTTTTTTTTTTGGGGGGGGGGGTATATACTGTTTTAAACCACCACGTCTAGAACTGTGACTATGCTAGAATACATGGAAAGGGTAAAGTAAAGTTTCCAATAGAATTACGGTTGCTATTTTGCTGACCTGAAATAAAGAGAATATGCTGGGTTATCCAAATGGGTTGACAAAAGTTCTTAAATGTGGAAGAGGGAGAGTGAAGAATGAGTGTAAGAGTGTGTGATATAAAAAAGACTGTACCTACTCATTACACTGCCTTCGAAGACTGAAGGGGCCTACAAGCCAAGGCATGTGGACAGCATCTAGAATTTGGAAAAGGAAAAGAAAAGAAAACTAGGATTTTCTCACATAGCCTCCAAAAATCAACACCACTATGAATTTAGCCCACCGAGACCCATTTCTGGCTTCTGACCTCTAGAATAGGAGGATAAATGTGCATTGTTTTAAGCCACTAAATTTTTGCTAATTTGATATAGCAAGTATAGGAAACTAATACAAGAGACTTAAAACCTCTGGGAAAAAAGACTATTTTTATGTTGTACAACTTCTCAAGGAAGCATCTCTTTTCCCTGTATATTTCTTGGGCAAAAACTAACCCAACTGAAGCTCATGTATTCTCTGCCAGTCTATCAAATTGCTGAAGTAAAAACAAGATTCCCCTTTTCTTAATAGGATACCTAGGTCATATTATCTATCATGATTTCAACTGTTTCAAGGAAGACCTTACCCTGTATATAAAATAAATTGGAACTAAATAATAGTGCACTACATCCCTCTTTGGAAAGCTTGTGTGCACTCTTGATGGTATTTTATTGGAGTCTCATCTATTTCATGACTTAGACATACATGAACAATAACAGGGTGTGAAATGAGTTTGGAATGAGAATAAGATTAAGTGTTTCTTTTCCCATGACATCCAATGTTGCATCCTTGGAAATTAATGAAAGGTGTTATCTTTTTTATATATATCATGATAGGAAGGTGGACAGAATTTAAAAGATATAATAGATGGTGCTTCTGTCTTATCCCAGATGATTGATGAGGAGATTGCTATGACTATGTATTTCTCAGCCAAAGGGGTGCTGATGCAAAATACCAGAAATCTGTTGGATTTTTATAAAGGGTATTAATTTGGGATAGAAGCTTACAGTTACCAAGCCATAAAGCATAAGTTACTTCCTTCATCAAAGTCTGTTGCCATGTGTTGGAGCAAGATGGATGCTGAAATCTTCAAGGGTTCAGCCTCCCTCTTCCTCTCAAGGCTCCATGGTCCCAGCTTCTTCCAATATCAGCTGTAGGCTGGGATAAGTCTCATCTCTCTCCTGGGGCTTGTTCCTCTCCAGGTTCAGCTGCTCTAGTCTCTCCACAAGGTCAGCTGCAGACTATAGGCTCTCTAGGCTTTGTTTCTCTTCCCCGGGGCTCGACTCTCTCCTGGCTCAGCTGCTCTGCTCTCTCCCATGTGCTCACTTCTCAGGCTCCAGCCCCAAACTCCTACCTCCCTTCTCTGTGGTGTGGTTTCTCTGTGAGTCCCCACCCACCAAGGAGGCAGGGACTCAACATCCTATTGTTGTGTCCCAATTAAAGCCTTAATCACTCTTTAATCCAGTAAAAGTGAAACCTCTGAATCCAATATAATATAATATGCCTAGAGGAAAAGACCAATTCACAAATATAACCCAAAATCTATTTTTGGAATTCATAAATAATATCAAACTGCTACAAACTATATACAGCATATATTTTGCATGTGTGAATATATGCATGAGTTTACCTGTGTATATATAAATAGACTTGGAGAAGAGAATTAAAATTTTAATTTATCCTTGATTGTAATTCAAAAGAGTAAAAATTATGGAATCTAGTAGGCACTAAATTATATGTATCTAAGTTATTTAATCACTGGTGGAAAATGCTACATATAAAAATACACAGTTCTTATCTTTCAATTTGAGCCTCAACTTTTATGTTTGTGGAGGATTGGAGAAGGTCATGCTAAATTAAAATATATAATTGAATAGCTAAGCACAAGATACTCTAAAAAATCCTGTATAAATGAAAAGACTGAGAAAGTATAAAAATAACTGTAATGAAATATAGAGTAAGGTAAATCCAAATAGAGGCAAAGTAAATTCAAAGAAATGACATAATGGATACCATTGTGAGGCTTTTAATGGAATCAGATTCTTCTGTCATAAAGTTAGAGTTCTAAAATATTTCTAAATATTTGTAGAAAGAAGGAAGGAAAGAAGCCTTCATATGCTAGTGAAGACTATGAGGCTCAGAGAAGCCAAATATCTTGCCTAAGCAAATAGGCCCAGTCTTTTGATATCAAATCAAGGGAATTTCCTGACATACTTGAATACACACGCTTTATAGGAAGTAGTATTAGATAACATTATATGAGTTTAAGGAAATTACTTGGAAATCTAGGCCTTCCAAGTTTAAAAAGAAATCAGAATTGGTGCAGCGCTCTATTCATATTAAGGAGCTCTGTAGTTTCTTTCAGTTCAAGCAGGATTTAGGAACATAGAAAGAAAAAGGGAACTATGCACTCTTTTTCTATACATACCAATGAGTGTACAAATTACAGCATTGTCTTTTGAATCAGCTACTTAAGGAAAAAAAATCTTATTTTAGGTGTCTCATTGAACTTGTTTATAAATTTTAAGATATTCTTTCTTACATCTAAATCTTTGACACTCTTGCAGGATCATCTCTGGATAGTCAAAAAAAATGATCAGTGCTCTCTTTAAAAGTATTCACTTAACCTTCTCATTTTGATAGATTAAAATATTTTCTTTCTCTGAACCTTTATGATTATATTTTTAAGTATACATATTCATTCTGTTGCCAACTGTGATTCTGAAGATGGTTTTCCAATTTTTAGAAGCAGTGATATAAAACTACCAAATATAATTTTTCTCACTAAATAATTTTTTAAAAAGGTCTTCAATTTAACACTTTCCTAAAGGAGTTTGTTTTAACAGGTATATAAATTATATTGTACAACAATAAGGGATTAGAATATTCACACTGGCTTACTAGAAAGTACTTTGAAGAACAAATTTCAAAAATTAGATCAGAATTCATGTATCTAAGCTCTCTCTCTGATCTGGAATTTTAAAAGTTGATTGTCTTCTCTCTGATGTTTCATTTGAAAAGTCCTTATGTTTTTTGTTGGCTCAGGTAATTAATTTTGGATAACATGGGAAAAATATTGAATCCCCTGAGGATTTGGTATTTCTTAACTTCCTTTTTCATAATCCCCATTGGGTTCATTATTTAACATTATTTCATTGAAAGATTTTAGCCTTCTTTAAACAATCAATTATGCAGAATTTTCCCTAAAATACCACAGTTGCCATAGTTTGCATTTATTTCGCTGAAACAAAAAATTGCTCCTTTGTTACCACTAACTTAATCCTGGAGGATTTCTCTCTGGACCCAAAGTATGTAAATAAAGAATAACATTATTCCATTTCGTTTGTTTTTAAGAGATTTCAGACCAAAACAACAATTATATTTAGTTCTCATCCTTTAACATCATTCTTCAAACTTCCTCTAAAGCTATTTCTTTATGAGGACAATAATTTAACCAATGGGATAATAAATTAATCTTTAAGCAAAAGCAATAGGGAATGTGTTTTTTCTCCCCTTTAGAAACTAACTGAACATGTATACAACTTTTGAAGGAGATATGCTATTTGACTCTCATTTCCAGTAATGAGAAGCCCTATACAGTTATTGCTGGTCAAATCTTTTAAAACTTTTAAATATATTTAATTGCTTAAAGTAAATTTTGTTTAATTTAAGGTGATTTTTTAAGATTTATTTTATTTATCTTTATTTATCCCTCCTCCCCAGATTCCACGCAGGGTTCTACTGGCTTCTGGCATCTGCTTGTTGAGGAGGGCATGGAGTCTAGCTCACTGTGGCGGGAGGCTGCGTCTGAGCATCTCCTTTTAGGAGGCACCGGGACCTGAACCTGGGACCTCCCATGTGGTAGGTGGGTGCCCAAGGGCTTGAGCCACATCCACTTCCCATAAAGTGACTTTTTAAACTTAAACATATCTACAGTGGAATAATAAAAAGATGCAAATAAATTTAGTTGGCTTAAAACTCCATCAGTTGAAATAAACTGTTCTTCGAGCTTTTAAAACTCAGCAGCTGCCTTTGACTATTAAGTTCCTCTGGTGTCTGTCAACTCTAAACTGCAAAGGTAAAATGTGCCCCAAATAGTGTCACAAAGTTTTAGGTCAACAAAGGAATTTTCCAAGAGAACCAGACCCAGCCCAAGATTGTTTTGACAGTGGCTACACAAAGGGATAGGTTATGAAAAGTTATGTTACACCTATTGGTGTTATTTTTAAAGGACTAACATATATTTTTGAATATCTTAATGTTTATTATGTTCTAGAATATATAAATGTACCTAAAACATCTGTTTGATATGTCATATCCCCTGCTGTTAAAATTGTGTTTGTGCATTTCTGCACGAACAATATCCATAGGTTTAATAGAGATCTTATAGTTCTCATTTCTGACAAAGCTACACCTCTGAGAGAAGCATCAGATTCAAGCCATTTTCAATAGATGCTTTGATTCTTTCAGAATGATGTCGCTTATTTCCAGAAAAAAAGGTGACACTAATGGATGGAGGATGACGAAATATCTGAAAGTAACTTGTTTCTCTCCCTGTTGCTAGGATACAAATGAAAGAATTATTTGTAAATTGGAAAGTAAGGAGATGCAAACATCTTTTGGTGCCAAATTTGGGTTCTTGAGGTTGAGAATATCCTCTTGAAGCAATGAAGTGTGAAAACCAGCTTCAACCAGTTGGCCATACCTGAGCAGAAGCAGCCCCTTCCTTGCTGTCCTCACTTCAACTTGCTTAATTAACATAGTAAAATTCCCACCCAGGGTTGGAGTTATCCACCCCTTTTTTTGATCATGCAATGTATGTGCAGGCGTGATTTCCTGAAAATACTAATCATACAATTATATAACTAGCTATGCATGTCCATACATATGCATAAAAGCTAATGCATAATCAAAGCAAATACTAAGTAGAAACTTAGGCATTTAAGCAAGAGTAAAACTGCAGCACAGGGAGTCGGTCTGAGTAGTTTTAGACCAACCTTGGCTCCTGTCTGCAGACATAATAAATATAAGTTCTGCCTAATTCTCCTGTTAAAGTTTTTTTTTCTCTACATCTCTGGTTATCCCCAAAGGTCCAGGTTTGGGGCCTAACAACGCTACAGAGATGTTGCCAGGTTGAGAGTAATAATGGACCATTTTTAAAAGCATGGACCAATTCACATCTTCTCTAAAAGCTCAGCGTTAACCTTGGATTCAAAGAGTTTGAATTTTAAGGTTATGTGAAGTACGAGAGGTAAGGAACATCACATTCTCATTGGAAAAAAGGAAAAAGAAGTTCTAACACTTCCTTGGGTGCTGCTTATTGATTCCTTTTTTGCTGTTGTCAGTAAATCTACTGTTAGGTGAAAGAAACTTCCTTTGTTAGTAAATGGAAAAATTTAGGGAAAAAAATTGCAATTTTTTTTTTTTTAAAGATTTATTTATTTTATTACATATCTCCCCTTCCCCCCTGCTGCGGCGACGCGCCGAGACTGGGTCACTGCGCAGGCGCGGCTTTCCCCGCTTGTGGGCGGCTTCTGCTTCCATCACGGCCAGCTTTTCAGTTCGCGGGTGGCTGGCTGCGCTCGATTCGCAGGCGACCTGCCCTGCCCATGGCGGCTTTTGCCTGTCCGTGGCAGCTTTTTTGCCCTGCCCACGGCGGCTCTGGCCCGCCCACGGCGGCTTAATTGCAATTTTTTAAATCAAGGAAAGGTGGCTGTTTGCCACTGAATATCAAAGTTAATCTATGCAGTTAGCTAAAAGTTTGGGTCAAAAGCAGAATTCAAAGCTGAGTTTGAATATGAAATTATCCATAGGCAAAGAGGAAAATGAACATAATGGGGAAGGAGAGCAGTAAGGATAAGTAGGAGAGCATTTTTGTGATTAAGATTATGATGGCTATTTTTAAGGCCCCTTTCCATATCTCTGCAAATTTTATCTTCTCTCCAACTCTTTTAAAAAATCCTTTCCATACAGAGTCCTCATGTTTTATTGTAACGTTAGCTTAGGAAATAGTTACCAAAACCTTTCTGCACCTTGCCTGAACTATTTGATTTCTGTATTTGTTCTCTCATTTGGTTTCATCATTAAAGAAATAAACAAATAATGTCTGCTGTATAAAAGACAAGCTAGGGCATATAAAAGGAAATGTTAGTCATATTGAAATTATACCCATGGCCCTAACTACTGTTTTATTTTATGTTAAATGCAACTTGCCCCTGTTAAAACTTATTATAAAAGTTACTTCAATCATAAAATTATAGTAGAAGTTTAATGATACATTTTACAATTTTTAAAAAAGTATAATTATTTTTCTCTATTTCAGGGCTGACTAGGTATTTTAAAATGAGGCATATTACTACTCTCAATGTCATCTCGCAAATACAAAGATTGAAAATGTTTTTTTCTTCCCCTCCAACCACCTAGCCCCACATGGAGAACACACTTTAACAAATGTGACCTTATGAGAAGATATAACAAATGACCATTCATGTCAAATATTTATAATTTTAAATCATAAATTATTATCTGCTGTAACAACCATACTTGACATTACAGTATGGGGATGGGTTAGTTTCAGTAATTTAAAGGACATGTTATTGATTATATTTAATTTAAAAGCAGACTCTCATTTCCATTCATTCTTCTCTAACCCTGTCAGTCACAGGACTTTATGGACATTTCACTCACTACTAGTTCTAAGTTTTCTTAGAGTAGATAGCTGAGGATGTGGTGATATTTGAGGGCCCACAGTATACATTCCAAAGGGAACTCAGTATCTATTATAAACAGTATAAATTCTACTGAAATGTGAATTATTTTCCTAGAGTGATGGGCTAAAGATAGCTAAAAGATTTAAGCGTGGATTTCCATCATAAGGCTAACAAAAAAAAAAAGGTAGAAAACCTAAAAATTTAAGTCAAGCAGTTTCACAAACCTAGACAAATAGCAGTAGCTGTAATGAATATAGGTTTGAAGAGAGTGAATTAAATATATAGAATTTTCTACCTCTTTAAACAAACACGCTGGTAAATGCTTCACTAAGATTAGGGAACAACACTGTCAATACCTTAGTCAATAGATAACATTTGACTTCACTGAGCTGTTCCTAATAGTCTAGGAATTGGAAAAAATAATTAATACTAGGCTCAGTTCTGCATCTAAGTAACTGCAACCTTGGAAACGTCTAATCTCTACAGGCTTCAGTTTCCTTCATCTGTTAAACAAGAGCCATAACTGGATGATCATTAGATCCTTTTCAGAACTAACATGCAATTGAAATTTAAGCATATTATCTTCCCTGAAAAGTTGAAATAATCCAAGGAGATATTGATTACAACTAATTACACCTAACAAAGACCTTAATTAATAAGTTCTTTCTAATTCATACTTGCAGCGAACCATAAGCGTACAGTTTTAATGTATGATTGAATAAAAGAAATTCGTATAAGCTTTTTAAAAAGTAATTATTTTATAGTAAAGTACAAATAACTAAAAATTTAATATCAATATGTTAAGAAAAAACATACTGCCACAGTCCAAATTTGCTAGGCAATAAAATCATCTGTCTGGATTTTTATATTCATATCGATAGGCAGTGAGTGAATTTTAGTTATTTTTCTCATTTGTTCTCATTGCTAGAATCAGCAGTATGGACCTATATATAAAGACTAGATTAGCTTAGGTATGAGACAATCATTGGTAAAGCACTGGAGGGGTGACACTGATTTAGGAGAAAAAGTGTATTTCAGTCTATCAAGCTATAGCAGCAGGTTCTTACTAGACACAGCTATTTTATCTGAAGATAGGATTTGATTCATGAGTCATCCAAAATTATTTTTAAATGATTTCATAACTGAGTTTGCACATCAGCTAGTACTTTTAATGTGTTCACTTTCTTTATATATATATACATTTCATACCATGTTATCGTTTGACCCTCATAATAGCCAAGGAGGGTTGAATAAGACATAGAAAACATTCTCCTCATTGATTTATAGATCAGAGTACTTGGGTACAAAGAAGTTATTCTACTCATTTAAGCCACAAGATGATTACAGAATGAGACTATAAAATAGCCGTGGTGCTCATCTTTCAATATAAAGCCCTCACCAATGTATCCCATTGTTCAATGCATCCTGTGCCATTTGTGTGAATGTGTGTGTGTGTGCAAGCAAAAGGTGCAAATAATATAAATATTTCTAACTGATAAGATGCTAAATATTTACTCAGGAAATATGACAACAGAAAGCTTAAAGACAAAATATCTTTTGTTTTTACCAATTTTTATGTAGAGGCAAATATTCTTTGACTTGGACTTTTGAAGATAATGCTTTCACTACAGGAGAAAAATACACTGTTTTGTTTTAGAAGGGATAAAATAACAATTTCTTTTAAAATATCATCATAGGCACATAACATAGTGGGAAAATGCTATTAAATTTGTTTGGTTGAAAACACAATTCATTCAGCTAATCAATGACAACCCAGAGGTCCCTTGATTTTGAAGACGTAGCTGATTGAACACCTATGATCACTAGCAACAATTTTATTTGAAGTTTATTTGCAATGATTTGCATTTTTTAAAAAAAGATTAATTCACTCTGTTCAATTAACACTTTTGAACCATTGAATTACACAGATGCTAATTTTGTCAATATCTGGGATGGCTGGGTGAAGAAATCATGAAGAAATCATATCTCAGAGTTAGAAAGGAAATGGCATATGGGAAAGCCTTCATATTCTACCTCCTGACAGGATTGTAAATTTTAGGTTGCCCTAAAGAAAGATGCTGACTGAGCTAGAAAGAATCTGTCAGTATAATAGACAGGAGTTCTATAAACTTCCTGGTAACTTCCTGGGAGTTTAACTTGCTCCAGGTTTGAAAATCCCTAGCTCCAGAGACAGCTCCATCTCTCTTAGAAGTGATATCAAAGTTGTGGAAAGTGAATAAATAACTGAATACATAAAATTAAAATAATATATTAACGGGAAATACAAGTGCTATCAACCCTTGATCTACCAGTGATGAAATCACTGAGCAATAGAAAAATGGAAAAACAAATCATTTATTTTAGGAAAGACAATTAACAGGAAGTAGAATATTTTTTGCAGATTTTTTGTTTTTACAGTAGAACTTGAAGTGACATACCTTTTCTAGAGAACTTTCAAAATGAAAGCAATACTTTTGAGCTTAAAGTTATATCATAATTATATAAGCTTTCAGCCTCTCTTTCAGCTTAGTAGGAAAGCATAGGAGGAAGGCATCTAGGAATAAGCACACGTGTTTTTGCATTTAAACCTGATCCTTTCCTGGATAAATTGAGAAATCTATTCACAATCAAATGTGGAGGATTTGAAATATATTTTTAAAAAATAAATAATTTGGGCACACTCGTGTTTTTCCAGCATGTGAAAAATTGTATAGTTTATATTACAGAGAAACAGAATAAATTGACATAACTTGTATCTGTCCATCCTGAGCTGATTCCCTGTTGATAAATACTTTCTTTCAAGTAACAACAAAATTTAGGAAGGGCACCCTACACATTGTGTTCGAATCAATTGAAACTACGTATGATAGTTTGTCAATAGGGGTCAATAGAAAAGCTAAATGAGTTGGAAGGATCCCAACAATTATGTGGTCAATTCAAACAAAAGGAAGAAATCACCTTTGTTTCTGAGAAATAAAATATGGACAGGTGGAGGAGAGAAGAAAAGGAAATGCTTATCTAAATGACCCGGCCTGCCTTCTCCATTGTTCTAAAATCACTGGCTGATTTTCAGTATTCTCACCATGCAATATCTTTGTCTGTTTATGGATTTGATACTTTCTAAACTTTTATTTAGATCTAAGAAAAATTATATTAATGATGCATTTATTTTTGAACTTGTAATTGCAACACATTTATCACATTCTTAATGTTAAAATGTTTCCTAAGGGCTAACTCAGCTTATACTAAATTAAACACTATTCTTTTTTGATTATAAAGAAATGAAAAATATGTACATTTCAGTGTTTTTATGAAAAAAATTCAATACTTACAAGCTCTAGCTTCCAACTAATTCTTACAGAGACATATTTTATAGTTTTATTTAATCTAAGTGGGTTTTTCTTTAATTAGGTAATATTAAAAATATCATATATTCATTTCTGTTTTTATTGCAGCTAAATATGATATGTGTTTACTCAGGAAAACAATATCATTCTCTTTTCATTCCATGTAAAATCAGTACATGAGTCCTCCTATTTTAGCCCCTGAGAATTTTGCACATTATAATACAAGCCATCTCAATTCTGTTATCAACTTGTGGATAACTTTGAAGAAGCACAAATAAGGAAAAGAGAGCAAACAAGACTAATTTATACATTCTATAAATAATAATTTTCATAAAATGTATCATATGACACTATGACATGCCTACATTCTGATATATGACTCAGAGACACTCTTAATAAAGGGCACCAACTTATATATTAATAGGATGTAAGTTTTTCTGTATGTTTTTGATAACATTATTCTTTTCATTTTATATTTACAAATTTCAAATTCAAATGTACAAAACATTTTTTTCACAAAATTGCACAAGCCACAAAAAATAATCCTTTGTTTTTCTGAAGAAATTTAGAAATAAATATATATTTATTTATCCAAGTTTAATTATTTAATTAGTCCCTATTATGTTTTAGTGTTTCTGCTAAAATCTGTGGACTAATAGGAGTACATAGGTATTTATGGTGGGTAAAGGCTCTAACAAGGATAACAGTATATATAAAGGTTTTAATAGAGAAAATAAAAAATATATGTGGTCTCCACTAGTGGAATGTGGAGAGAAATAAACTAGAAGAAGTGAAAAATGTAGAGCAGTTTTTAAGAGATGAAGAGAGATGTCAAAAAAAAAGTGGAATTTATCCTAAGGACAATGGAAAACTATTGAAGTGTTAAGGAGGAAGGATAATAAGCAGATTTCATTTTTTAGAATAGCTATCCTAGGTGCAGTGTAAAGTAAATAAATGGATTTATGGAAGTAAGAAAAGCAGTGAGGAGATGTCTGTAATTCAGGAGAAATATGATAAAGGCCTGATACAGCGGCCAGGAGTAGACATAAAAGAGAGCTATTTAGAAAGTAAATAAACAGTACCTAGTGAGAAATTATATATATAAGGGTTGAGAAGGAATGGAGTCACCAAATACATTAACGCTTCAGCTATTCACTGAGATCAGAGAGTATAGAAGTAGATTCAGGTTTGAAGGAAAAAAAGATAATTTCAGGAAGGGTCCTATTGTGTCCCTGTGGGCTTTCTAAGCAAGGCAATGAGAAATGAATTAAAAGCAATGGAAATCTGGAATAGAAATAAACATCTGGAAACAATCACCCACATGTCTACTCACAAAAGATATGAGTGAATAGGATTGGTGAGGGAAAGAATTAGGGAAAATAGGGACTCAGGATAGAATTCTAGAAAGATAAAAATGCAATGGCAGACAAAGTATTCAAAGGCCACTGAGTAGGGTTCAGTCTGAAAGGATTGTGGACAACCAGAAAAGTGTCACATTATGGAAAAAAAACAAGGGTAAAATGTTTGTAGTAGGAGACAATTTTCATTATGGGAAACATGAGTGTTAAACCAAGTTGAAGACTTAAAGTGTGCATTGATTTTAAAAACAAGCGAGGCTTCCATGGAGCAGTTCCGATCTTTGCATAATTTATAACTGAATGACAGAGGGCTACAGATAGGAATTGCTGAGTACTATGAGAGTGAAGACAAAAAAATTAAAACATTCATTCAAATAAAAATTAATAGTAACAATAGACGATGACAATGTGAGGGATGTTCAAACCATAAATGAATGACCCCTGTCTCTACAAAATTTCTCTAAGAGAAGGGAAATTTTATGGGCAGGACTTCAGAGGTCATCCAACCCTTTTTCAAATAATAGTAACTCTGAACAGCTTTTAAATTTAACTTTTTTTAATTTAAAAAAAGACCACCTAAGATTTTATATAAAACAAAGTGTGTAAAAATTTTAAAAACTTAAGAACCACAGAATACAAATTTAGAAAAAAAATGTATTTTCTCCCAAATTTAAATTGAACATACACACAAACACACACACACACACACATGCACACACATATACAGAAAATTTCATATTGCACAATCTTTGGAGAAACGGAAGGAGAATGAAAGACAAATAAATAAAAACAAATCAAGATTTGTGAAAATTTGCTTTGGATATTTCTCACAGCACTTAAAATTCAAAGGACTGAAAGGGTGGGGCATAGAGAAATAGAGACATATGAGATATATATAGAGAAAAGAGATATATCGGTATACAACAAATTACCTCAAATTTAGCAGCCTGTCACAGTTTCTGTGAGTCAGAAGTCTGCACATGTATGGGTTTGGTCTCTAGTTTGGGTACTGACAGGCTGCAATTCAGTGGTCATCCTGTGCCACCATGTCATCAGAGGCTCAACCAAGGGAAGATCTGCTTTCAAGATCCCTAACTAAGCGTGTTGGCAAAATCCATCTCAATGTGGTTGTAGGATTGAGGCTCTATTTTTTTCTCCCAGGTGTTCAGCTAGATTTCCTACAAGCCCCCTCTTGCCATATGGCCTTCCTCATTGGCAGTTCATAACATGCCCAGTTGTTTCTTCAAGGCCAGCAAAGAATCTCTCTCCAGTCTGCTAAGATGGAGTCTTATATAACAAAATGTAATAAAGGGACTGATATCCCATCACCTTTGCTATTTAATGTAAAACAATCAAGGGAGAGACTTCTCATTACTTTGGCCATATTCTATTGTTTAAGGAAAGTCACAGGTTCTGTGTATACTCAAGAAAAGGGGCATTATATACAAGGGTATCAATTGTTGGGGGTCATCTTTTGATTTGCCTGTCACAAGATTGCCTAATTTTAAAATAAATCAATAATTTATATCTATGACAAAAAATAGATTGAAGTGTGATTTTAATTGTTCCCCTCAAAATTTTTAAAACTTCATAGGTACCTCTTCTGGTATAATATCCTCCAGGCCAAGTCCTTGGAAAGAAAACTGTTGTAAAACTTCTGAAGTTTATGAGTGTATAAATTATCATTGAATGGAAAAAAAAGTATTTGAAATCAGCAGTAGGATGAACTATATTATACCTAAACTAAATTTGATTAGATCTCAATTCATAAATCATGCTAGTTTTTACATTAAAATGGTCATTGTACCATATCTGTGCCAAAGGCAATAAAATATCAGGAAGTTGCAATGCTTTTAGGAATTTTCAAGCCAGCAAGACAAAATCTTGCTAATCTGAGTTTTTTTGAACAGTCTGGGTTATGTTTTATCATTCTCTGATTTTTCTACTAAGTCATTAATCAAGATTTTCTGCTTAAGGTAGAGGTTCACTAATTTAGGTCTGGCAGTGCAGGGTTCTAAGAAAAAATGACATATTTGAGAAACCTAAATGACAAAAATATTTTATTTCCCTGCTTTACCCCAAATAAATGATAGTTTTACATATTCAAAATAAAAATATAAGAAATCTGAATGCTATTTTAATCTATATTTAATCTTCAATAACTAATGTGACCTGAGCTTCTATTTCTAATCATCATTTAAGGAAAATAAATCAACACAGTCATTTAAATAATTTGTTATCATAACATAATATTTGGTGATGACAAATAACAGTATTTATAAAGATCCAACTACTAAATATTGAAACTAAGCTGTGTATGTACAAACATCAGATAACTATTTTAAAAATGAAGAGTTATGTAAAAAAAAACAAAAGCTGGTTAATTTATGGGTATCTCAACAAAAAGTTGATTTAGCTTTTTTTTTAACTTTCCCAGTTAAATATTACATGAATACAACCTGAATGGTGAGTTTAATCATAATTCTTTCTTTGATAACACAATATAAAAGAAACACAAATTACTCATTTTTTCATGGATTAAAGAATATTTTTCACCAAAAAAGGAAAAAAAAAGATAAAATTCATGTATGAATTATCCTGAAATATTTAGTGTTGCTATTCTAATTACCCCAAACTCTTGTTAATTTCAAGTTATGCTGTTCTTAGACAATGAAAGCTGGACCTGAATTTTTAAATAAATTAAGAAAAATGTATTGTATTTCTCCAGGTCTTTACCATAAATGCCTTCTTTATTACCTAATTAAAATCTAATCTCAGATTCTCTTTTGCACATTTCCCAATTAACAAAATCAATTTGAAAAATACACTTAGGCTATGTGGTTACAGAGGTACTCTCTGTCTATGGACATGTGTTAGACATTTTATACAATGCAGTGTTAGTGAGGTTGGGATGGTGTGGTTTGAGGATAGCAGGTGCAGCAAAGATGAGAGACACCAGAGATCTATGAAAGAAACTTCCTTAGTCCTCACAGGTTCTCAAACAAAAATATGCAACAAGCCTTGCAGGGTCACGTGGGGAAATACATCAAGAGTGTTCACTCAACCAAAGAGATGGGGAGCAAAAGGTTACAGTGGACCTGAGGACTACGACTTTTTTTATTTTATTTTTTATTTATTTTATTTTATTTTTTATTTATTTTATTTTAATTTTATTTTATTTTATTTTATTTTATTTTATTTTATTTTTTTAAAGATACAAAGATTGCATAAATGTTAAGCAAAAATTTTAGGGCTACCATATGCCCCACCTCCCACACATCCCACAGCCTAGCACATATACATTCTTCATTAGAGTGGCACATAATCTGCAACAGATATACACATTTTGGGGTTTTGCCACTAAGCATGGACCATAGTTCACATTGTAGACCACACTCTCTCCCACACAGTTCTGCATGTTATATGATGATATAAAAAGGCCTATATCTGTCATTGCAATGTCACTCAGGATAATTCCCAAGTCCTGAAAAAGCCCCTGTATAACAACTGCTTTTCCCTCTCCCTGCCCCCAAAACATCCAATGGCCACTGGCTCCACATAATTTTGTAATTTCTTCCATTGTGTGAATCACAATAAGTCTATAAAAGGATACCAGTAAATCCACTCTAGTCCATAGCTCTTTCCCCAGTCATGAGGAGTCTGGGATGGTGATGTACACTCTAACTCCAAGTGAGAGGCAGCTTATATCCCAAGGATAAGATGGATGAGATTATCCTGCCAAAAGCTGCAGACTCTCTCCATTCCATGGGATAGCCATTGTCCATCATCATCTCCCCACTAGGTGTCCTGGGTGAGTCCATTGAGTTGTAGAGTAGGAGTTGCAGGTCCACCGAGCTGTTGGACCCAGCTGTCACATGAACAGCCCATAGTCTCCAATCTCTGAAGTACATCTAAAACTCTGGCATCACATATAGGTTTGAATAGATGAGACAGATGGACTATGTGCAGGGAAGATATATTTCGATCAGACTCTGGCACTCTCAGGAGCTAGGATTCCAAATTAGGGCCCACTGGTAAGGCACCAAACTCTGGAGCTATCTGCCCTGATATAGGACCTGGATGTCTCCAGAGCCCTCAGGAGCCCCTCTGTTTGTGGTGATATCAGAATTGGAAGCCTATGAGGCCCTAGGGATGTGAATAAGTGTTACCTCTGGGATGAACTCCTAACTCACTTTGATGTCTCTTAGCCCTATGGACTCATTTGTCTTTACCATTTCCCCCTTTTATTTGAAGTCTTTTTCCAGTCGTACTGCCCATTGGCATTTGTTAGTAATCCCTCCTTGCCAGGGAGGCTCAACCCTGGGAGTCATGTCCCACACGGAAGGAAGGTAATGCATTTATATGCTGAGTTTGGCTTAGAGAGAGGTCACATTTGAGCAGCAAGGAGGTTCTCCAGAGGCAACTCTTAGGCACCCCATAACAATAGGCTGTTTCAATTTCAAGAGCAAAGACTCATAAGGCTAGTCATCAATAACAAGGGCCCATCAATGGATCATTCTCCTTTGCCAGACACTTCCCCTGCACATGGGGGGCTGTTACTACTCTCCTGGAGAATATGGCAGAGCTCTCCAGGATGGGAATTCAGTATTGTCTCATTTATTGAGTAATTCTCCACCAAGTGACCATGTCCAGTGAGCATTTGAACAATTTTATATACCTTTTATGTATGTTCAGGTGAACTTTCTCCCATGCACCCCCAACCCTGACACTCCCCACCAATGATCCTCTCCCATCCTTTGTTGTAACCCTTCTGTGATCCAAAGCTTCTTCAAAGGTGAAACCATAACAATAACCAAATACAATTAATAGGAAAATGAAATAATAATGATATTTAAATGTAAGAGTTAAAATATATGAAAATTTAAAAATAAAATATAAAATAAAAAAATAAAATAATATTAAAGGATTGGGTTATTCAAAGGTGAAAAAATTTTTAAAAATAAATAAATATAATTTTTTTTTTCCATTTTGCCTTTCGTTGGTACAATATCTGGTGTTTGTTCTATGGCACCTTTCCCTTCTCACTACCCAGCATACCACCATTTTTCATTTACTTTTCAAAGAAATTTTAGGTCACAGCAAAGTCACACACAGAATACAAGTCACTCTCATATACTCGACCTCCTCCCCCATTCCCCACCCCACACCAAAACCTTTTGGTATGTGGATGGCAGCACCATTATAACTGATATACAGATAGTGAAATATAGCTACCAAACATTGTCATTGGTCCACAGCATGGTCCTCATTTTAGATTGTACACTTTTATAAATTTTGATGACATTCACCCTGTCCTCTGTCCATCATTGCAAGAATGTGAAAACATTTCAACTGATCATTAAATGCCTGCTGTTTGATCCACTCTGTTCCTCCCTCCCTTCTCCCCAGGGCCCACAATGACCCACTGGCTCGACACTTTGGATGACAGGCTTCATAGTTACATGCAACTAAAGCCCAAGAAGGACACTGTTCTTCCTTAGCTTTGTTTGACTGCATGCTTGTGTGTTTGTTTGATTCTTCTTTGTTTGTTTGTTGCTTTTCTTTCCTCTACTCTCTATTTTTTTATTTTTATTTTTATTTTTATTGTTATTTTGTTTAAATTAGGTGCTGCTAGCTTTTTTCTTCTTGACAGTCTTCTTCTTCCTTGATATTCCATTCTCTGTGTATAGTGATTGTGTCTACCAATGCTAACTTCTCTCCTTCCTTCATCTTTCTACCTTCAGTTTTCTGTCACGGTGCTTACATTCCACCTTTTTTCATTTGTACACAAATTCATGGGTGTCAACTTCTATCTTGTCTATTCTGTTTTCCTTTCTTTCATTTTTTTGTATTAGCTTTTTTCTTTCAGACTTATCTTTATTTTTCTCTCTCCTCATCATTCTGGCCTTATAAATCATTCTATATACGTTTCTCTATTTGATTCCCCATTCCATTGTAGGCACTCCACTTTTCCCCCCTATTACTCTACACTGCCTATGTGAGTTAAATATTCAGTTTACTAAGTCTGATATGGCCCCACTTCTAACTTTTATCAATAGTACTATTATCTTTCCCCCCTTCCTTCCCCTTTCGATTCCACTGGCCCAAGTGTTTTTCCTTCAAGGGAACATAAGTAAATACAACAAGAGGAAGAAAGTATCAATGAGAAAACTTAACACATATCCAGAACTATAAGCTAAATAAAACTCTAGAGAGGGAGAGAAGCTAATCAACTTAATAAACCCATCAAGATAAAATAATGACCAGAGGGCAACAAAAATTTACAAACCATACTGAAAAACAGGAAGACAAGGACCATTCCAAAGAACAAACCAAAAACCAGGAAGAGATGCAGAACATCAAACAACTAATCAAAGCTTTCCAAACAAATATCATGGCCCAACTTAATGAAGTGATGGAAGAGATTAAGGATATTAAGAAAGCACTGGGAGAACATACTGAAGAAATTGTAAACATACATAAGAAGATAATGGATATGATGGTGATGAATAGCACAATCCAAGAAATCAAAAAGACGATGGATTAACATAACAGATTTGAATAAGCAGAAGAAAGAATTAGAGATGTGGAAGACAGTATATCTGAAATCAAACAGATAGTAGAAAAGATAGATAAAAAAGATATTAAAATCCAGCAGGGAGTCAGGGATTTAACTGATAATACAAAACACAAAAACATATGCATTACAGGCATCCCAGAAGGAGAAGAGAAGTGAAAGGGAACAGAAGGAGTTTTGAAGGAAATAATGGCTGAAAACTTCTCAAACCTATTGTGGGAGATGGATGTACTTATCCAGGAAGCACAGTGCACCACAAACAGTATGAGTCCCAACAGGCCAACTCCAAGACATATACTTGTCAAAATGTCCAATGCTCAAGACAAAGAGAAAATACTCAAGGCAGCAAGAGAAAAGAGAACCACCACATACAAGGGAAGCACAATAAGATTAAGTGCTGAATTCTCAGCTGAAACTATGGAGGCAAGAAGACAGTGATATGACATAGTCAAAGTACTAAAAGAAAAAAATTCCAGCCACGAATTCTCTATCCAGTAAAGCTGGCATTCATAAATGACAGAGAGTTCAAAATATTCACAGATAAACAGAAATGAAGGGAATATACCCATAAGAAACCTGCACTTCAGGATATACTAAAGGAAGCTCTAAAGGTTGAAAGGAAAAAACAGGAGAGAGAGAGTTGGAGGAGAGAATAAGTACAACTAAAAAGACAAAAAAGGAATAAAAACAACAAAGGACATACATAAACCCAAAGAAAATATTGCTGATGTAAGAAATCCATTGAGAATAATAATACTGAATGTTAATGGAATGAACTCACCAGTCAAGAGACACAGTTTGGCAGAATGGATAAGGAAATATGATCCATCTATATTCTGTCTATAAGAAACCCCTCTTAGACCCAGGGATTCAAGGAGGCTGAAAGAGAATGGCTGGAAAACAATTTTAGCAGCAAACACAAACCAAAAAAGGCAGGAGTAGCTATCCAAATATCTGACAAAATAGACTTTAAAAGCAAAACTATTGTAAGAGACGAATATGGACACTATATTTTAGTAAAAGGGGTAATCTTTCAAGAAGAAAGAACAATCATAAACATTTATGCACCTAACCAGGGCATCTCAAATTACATGAGGCAAACACTGGAAAAACTAAGTGGAGACACAAATGCCTCTACAGTTATAATGGGGGACTTTAATACATGATTATCACCATTAGACAGAATATCTCAACAGAGATTCAATACAAAAACAAAGACTCTGAATAATACATTAGAGGACCTGGACCTAATAGATATATACAGAGCACTATACCCAAATACAGCAGGATATACATTCTTCTCGAGTGCACATGGATCATACTCCAAGATAGACCACATGCTAGGCAACAGAACAGCACTCAATGAGTTCAGAATGATTGAGATTATACAAAGTAATTTCTCTGATCACAATGGAATGAAATTTGAAATCACTAAGGGCCAGAGAACTAGATTAGGCATGAAGATATGGAAGTTAAACAACACACTCTTGGACAAACAGTGGGTCAAGGAGAAAATCTCAGAAGAAATCAGTAACTACCTCAAATCAAATAAAATTGACAGCACGATATATCAAAACCTATGGTATGCAGCCAAAGCAGTACTGAGAGGGAAATTCATAGCTATAAATGCTCATATTAAAAAAGATAAAAGAGCTAAATTTGAAGTATTAACTGCAATCCTGGAAGAATTGGAAAAACAACAACAAACTAACACCAAAGGAAGCAGAAAGAAAGAAATTTTAGAGCAGAGCTAAATGAAATAGAAAAGAAGAAAGCACTAGAAAAAATAAACAAAACCAAAAGCTGTTTCTTCAAGAAGATCAATAAAATTGAAAAACTCTTAGCCAGATTAACAAAGAAAAAGAGAGCAGATGCAAATACACAAAATAAGGAATGAAGAAGGGGATATCACTACTGACCCCACAGAAATAATGAATATCATAACAGGATACTTTGAAAAATTATATGCCAACAAGAATGATAATTTAGAAGAAATTGACAAATTCCTAAAAACTTATAGTCTACACTGACAAAAGAAGAAATTGATGAACTCAACAGTCCAATTACAAGTAAAGAGATAGACTCGTTCATCAAAAACCTCCCAACTAAGAGCCCAGGACCAGGTGGCTTCACAGTTGAATTCAACCATACATTCTGGAAAGAGCTAACACCAATTCTGCTTAAGCTTTTCCAAAAAATAGAAGTAACTACCAAAGCCAAATAAAGATACCACAAGAAAGGAAAATTACAGACCAATTTCTCTAATCAACCTAGATGCTAAAATCCTCAACAAAATACTTGCTAATCACATTCAACAACATATCAAAAGCATTATACACCATGATCAAGTGGATTTCATCTTGGGTATGCAAGGATGATTTTCTACGTAAGAAAATCAGTCAATGTAATACACCACATAATCAGATTGAAAGAAAAAAATCATATGATCATCTCTATAGATGCAGAAAAAGCATTCAACAAAATACAGCACCCTTTCCTGATAAAAAACACTGCAAAAGATAGGAAGAGAAGGAACCTTCCTGAACAAGATAAAGGGTATATATGAAAAACAAAGCTAGCATCATCTTCAATGGAGAAATCCTAAAAGCCTTCCCTCTGAGATTGGGAACAAGACAAGGTTGCCCACTATCACCACTCTTATTTAACATTGTCTTAGAAGTACTTGCTCAAGCACTGAGGCAAGAAAAAGACATAAAAGGCGTCCAAATCGGAAAAGAAGAAGTAAAACTTTCATTATTTGCAGACGACATGATCCTATATGTAGAAAGCCCAGAGAAATCTACAACAAAGCTTCTAAAACTTATAAAGGAGTTCACTGACATTGCAGGATCTAAGATCAATGCTGAAAAATCAGTAGCCTGTCTGTACATCAATAATAAGCAGTCTGAGGAGGAAATCAAGAAAAAAATACCATTTACAATAGTAACAAAAAGAATCAAAACTTAGGAATAAATTTAACTAAAGATGTAAAGGACTTGTATGCAGATAACTACACAACATTGTTAAAGGAAATCTAAGGAGACTTAAATGGAAGAATATTCCCTGTTCATGGATAGGAGGACTAAATATCATCAAGATGTCTATCCTACCCAAACTAATTTATGGATTTAATACAATACCAATAAAAATAAACACTGTATTTTTTAAGGAATTGGAAAAACTAACTACAAAATGTATTTGGAAAGGTAAGAGGCACCAAATCACTAAAGACATTTTGAAAAAGAAAAATGAGGTTGGAGGTATCACAATACCTGACTTCAAAACATACTACAAAGCTACAGTGGTGAAAACTGCATGGTATTTAAACAAGGATAGACTCATTAACTAGTGGAACCGAATTGAGATTTCTTATATAAATCCTCGCATATACAGTCATCTGATTTTTTACAAGGCCACCAAGCTCACTCAGTTAGGAGAGAATGGCCTCTTCAACAAGTGGTGTATGGAGAACTGGATAGTCATATGCAAAAGAATGAGAGAGGAACACCATCTCACACCCTATATGAAAATCAACTCAAGGTGGATCAAAGATCTAAATATAAGAGTCAAGACCATAAAAACCTTGGAGTATAATGTAGGGAAGCATCTACAGGACCTTGTAATAGGAAATGGTTTCATGGACTTCACACCCAAAGCACAAGCAGCAAAAGAAAAAAATAGATAAATGGGATCTCCTCAAAATTAAAAACTTTTGCACCTCAAAGGATGTTATCAAGAAAATAAAAAGGCAGCCTACACAATGGGGAAAAACTATTTGGTAACCATATATCTGATAGGATCCTAATATTCTTCATATGTAAAGAAATCCTACACTTCTAAAATAAGAAGAATAACATCCCATTTAAAAAATGGGCAAGTGACCTGAAAAGACACTTCTCTAAGGAAGAAATACAAATGGCTAAAAAGCACATGAAAAAAATTCTCCACATCTCTAGCTATTAGAGAAATGCAAATCAAAACTACATGAGATGCCATCTTATACCCATTAGAATGGCAGCTATTAAAAAAACAGCAGACTATATATGTTGGAGAGGATGTGGAGGAATGGAAACCCTCATCCACCGATGGTGGGATTGTGGAATGATCCAGCCACTGCGGAGGAAGTTTGGCGGTTCCTCAAAAAACTAACTATAGATCTTCCATATGATCCAGTGATTCCACTGCTGGGTATATACCCAGAAGAATTGAAAGCAAAGACACAAACATATATATGTACACAAATGTTCATAGCGGTGTTGTTCACTATTGCCAAAATTTGGAATCAACCCAGGTGCCATCAACAGATGAATGGATAAACAAAATGTGGTACATACATACAATGGAATATTACTCAGCAGTAAGAAGGAATAATGTGCTAACACACAGGATAACGTGGATGAATCTTGAAGAACTTATGTTGAATGAAGCAAGCCAGGCATTGAAGGATGAACAGTACATGACCTCACTGATATGAATTATGGAAATTGAGCAGTCCCTGAGAACTAGGGTCTGAAAAATAGGTTTACAAGAAAGAGAAAGAGAAGAGAAAGTTGTAGGACATCACCTATAGGGACGTAATCTGTGGTGAGGTGATGGAGTGTGGTTGCACGTTGGGGGGATGGGACATGTGAATGGTGATATTGTTGGGTTTGGTGATGTGGGTTGGCGTGTGGGTGGATTGGGAAGGGTAGCTTGGAGTGCCTGGGATGCTCCGAGCGGGTGTGGGGGTGGTGGAAGAGGGATGGGGTGAACACTTGGGACTTGTGGATGTGGGGTTGGGAATGCAGAGGTGGGAATGCTCTTCTGGCGATGTGACAGGGAGGTGTCACAGCTTTGGTGTGTTGGTTGGGGGTGGCTTATCTGGAGTGGGCTTCTGGGTAGTGTGGGAGTGTTAATCTTGTAATAATGTGTTTATCAGTGGGTGGAGACCCACACAATGAGAGGGAAGGAGATAGACTCCCTATGTTCAGAAGACCGATTCACTCAGAAATAGAGAGGTGGGCGACTCTTGGGAGCAGGGGCGGTTCCCAGTATGGGATGAACCAGTGGCCCGGGACTATGCCTTTATAATATTAATGAATAGAGCTATTGCAGTTGGTCAAGAAGAGTGAGGATTGGGGAGTTTGTATTTGATATTCATCGCGGGACAACCCAGGTAAGACACTGGGAGGCGAGGGTGAATCTGCTTATCTTGTATAAGCAGGTGTCAGGGTTGGTCATTGTGGGACCTAAAGAAGGTGTCTAAAACACTGAAGCTTTATGAAAGTGCAGAAGCCCCTTATGTTACTCACTATAGGATTGGAGATTCTAAGGAATCATGATAATAAGAAGAGACTCTAAGTTATTTTAATTCACTACAGCTGGATTATTAAATAAAAAATTTAACTTTTCCTCTTTTTATTTATTTATTACTTATTTATTTTTAAAAACTAAGCTTTTGGCAAGGGATTTCTTTGGAATAATCAGCATTTGAGGGCCTTTCATAGTGGGTACATTTGGTCAACTGAAGAGCATTCATTTTCTCTTTCCCTTTTCCATTTGCATTTACATTACTGTTCTTATAGTTAATTGTATCTGACAGTATAAAAAGTGGCATCTTCAGACAGTACTGTGATTAGGAGGAAGAGGGAAAGAAAAGTATTGCTTACAGGAATGGTGCCAATCCAACAAACAAAAAACCATAAAGGGGTGTAGGGAATGCATGAAATATGGCACAATCTACCTAATTTACTATTTTCTTCTAACCATCAGGTAAGCTCAGCAAAGTGAAAATGATTCTAATCACATCATTCTCATAGTGAGAGTTTCTGTATAGTGAAACCCAGAATTAAAGCTAAAACTTGAATTATCTAAAAATAAAGTGGAGATTTTTTTTGCATTTTTTGATTCTGGTTATACAAATGACCACAACCTTCTTTTGTTATCTTTGCATGAAAATTGTTTTAATTTAGGATCATACGCAAACACATACACAAATCTTTGGTAAAATTATGTGGTAAACTGAATAATGTCTCCCAAAGATTTCCAGTTTCTAATCCTTAGAATATTTAATTTATTTGGTAAGGCAAAGGGGCTTTGCAGCTGTGATTAAGTTAAATATCTTGAGATGTGGAGATTACCCTGGACTATGCAGGTGAGCCCTATATGTAATCACAAGTAACTTTATAAGACAGAGTCTCAGGCAGATTTGACTACAGAAAAAGTTGGAGATTTGATAATAGAAGAGGTTGGAGTGACATGAGGAAGGCATCATGACCCAAGCCTAGAAAAGGCAAAAAAATGTAATTTACCCTAGACCTTCCAGAGAAATTCAGCCCTGCTAACACCTTGGATTTAGCCCAGTGAGACTGATTTCTGGTTCTGGCCTCCAGAACCTTAAGAGAATAAATCTGTATTGTTTGAAGCCACACACAAGCTACAGTAAACTAATACAATCATCCTGCTTCTCAACCTATGATACTAAATAAATCAACTTAACTGAATTCTTCAAAGAAGAAACTGAAAATATATATATTAACTGCAAGTGAACCTACCACAGCAATACAGCAAATATAGGAATTTAGTGTGACCATAGAGAAAGAGAAAGATCACCATATGGTCTATTATTAAGTTTTAAATACTTGTTTTCTTCTAGTACCCATCATCTTAATCCCAAAGATGCACACCTGTCTCTAAACCTTCCTTTGATAGCCTCCACTTCTCCCAGTCTAAGGCTCTATCAAGGTTTCATATTATTGAATCTATTGACCATAGTCTGCCTGCTGATTATTGAACATAATCTGCCAGTGAAAGCACTGGTGACTACATTGATTTTAATCAATAAATAATGCACTGGTGAATTCATTGATTTTAATCAATGAATAATAAATAAACATACAAGTTTACTTGACTATTGTCTCCAATTATTTACCAAGGTATATGTTTAGGAAATTGTAAATTTTCATTTTGAAAATCCGGTCCTAAGATCCTTAAATAACTCCCCATTTGGAGCACTAAATGGTTCTACAGAGACACCCCCTCCTGTCCCAGTCATCAGAAAGAGAGAGTGAATGGAATAATTTCAGCACCACTGGCCCCATCACTCAAGCATAACTGTTTTGCATTGTTGTACATATTGGCTTTAATGCATGGAATTTCATGTTTGCAAACAGCTCCTCACCACACAAAGTTTGAAAATCTTTTACAATGAAGCTAGCACTGTCCTGCAAAAAGCTATGTATTTGCCTTTATTATGGCACCATGAATTCTTAACAATTTTTAAAAAAATGTACTATATCGAAGATATTTTGTACCTTCATTTATTACATATAAATTGCTCAATAGCTTTTTAACATCAGAGAAACAAGCCTAGATCCACTTTCTCACAAATATAAAGAGAGGAGAAACAAACAAAAAGCAACTTTATTCTCTCTCTGAACATATAATCATATTCTATTCTATAGCTGAACTTTTATCAGTTTTAGATAATTTGTTATGAACATCTTTTTCTTAGAGATTATATCCCCAGAGTCACTGCACTCTTCTGTTTAGTGACATGTATCTTTCATACAAAATAGTACATAACCTACATGCAAGGGAGACGTTGGCCTTAGACAAAATTGGATTTTAACCCAAGTCTCTTATCTTGGGAATTTTTTTAACACCTTTAGGCCTTATTTTTTCTTCTGTAAAATAGGGAATGTAATTCCTGTCTTGCAAGGTTGTGTGTATGCTAATTGTCCAGCATCAAGCAAGTATTGCATAAATTGCAGCTATTATTACTCAGTTACAAAATAACAAATATGCAGCTGTTATGTTGGTTTAAGGAGTTGGAAATAGTACATGTGATAGCTTTTCCCACAAATGGGTCTTTTTTTCCCTAAATGATTCATTTTATTTGTTGAGGGAATATTTGGGATGGTGTTTGAAAATCATTTTTAATTGCCTGAATCAAATACAATTTTGAATATGCCCCAAAAATTAGAGAATGATACCTACTATTGAATGTTATAAATTTTTTATTTTTGTAAGAAAATCTAGAACCAAATAGATATACAGTGTTATAAATACCAGAGACACAGTTTTTAATATAATTTTAAGAGTATGCTTTAAATTTCCTGAAACTTTAAAGTACTTTTGAAGTTGGAATGGGGGAAGACTTGTTCTAATTCCAATTGCGAGTACTGCATTATTCAGGATCTTCAGGTAGGAAAGATAAAAGAATAATCACTTGTACTATTTTCTTTAAATATGTTAAATATGAATTTAAAAATCCCTTAAAGTAGCAGCAGCATTAAATCGTTTTATTACCAAACCCGTTCCCCTCATATTTTGATTATCTTACTAAAGTCTGGTTTTGTAATATTATCTCTCTCCTCCCAAATAACCACTGCACTATAATGATTATTAATTTTAATTAAATGCTCTGGGTCAAGAATTGCTGTCAAGAATTGTTCTGAAGTCCCTCAATAATCACAGGTAACTTTACATGAATATATAAAAACAGAATTTGGCCCTTTGTGATTAGAGTGATTATAAGTTAGCAGTTTTATTATAAAGAACTATTAGATCTTACATTTTTGCTTGAGTCTAAGTGTGTCTGTGATATTTAGTTTTCTTAATTATTTCAGATCCAGGTTTGCTACCTGAAAATTGAATTAAACAACCATAAAATCTTTAAAACCAAAATATTTTCTATCATCCTGAATTTGCCACATTGCCTGGCTATTGTGGTCACGTTAATTTGAATCACTAAGCCTTTGCTTCATTTTTGTGATATACCTAAATATATACAGAATTTTATTAAGTTCCAATTGCTAGAAATATATATGAGAAAAATACAAGATCAAGGAATTCAGAGTCAAGTGAGAAACATCCAGTAAGAGAAAAATTATGTTATGCATAGGCCTTCTGTCTTAGTTTGCCAAATCTGCTATGACAAATACCACATAATGGGTTGGCTTTAAAAAAAAAAGCATTTATTGTCTTATGGTTTTGTGGCTTAAAGTCCAAAACTAAGGTGTTGACAAGGCCATGTGATGGTTTGCCACTATCCTTGGAGTTCCTTGGCTTGCATTTCTGGCTCCTATCACATGGCAATCTCTGTCCTTGAGTCTGCTTTTATGGCTTCTACTCACTTTTGTCATCTTAATATAGCTTTCCCTGACTTTCTGGCATCTCTCTGTAAGGCCTCCAGTAATATGGGTTAAGGTCCAACCTGATTCAGTTTGACCAGATCTAAATGGAATCATAGAAGGTCCTATTCATGAATGAGTCTGCAGCTTAAGTGATGATATATCTTCAAAGGGTCCTATTTACAAATGGTTTCACACCCGCAGGAGTATGAATTAAGATTAAGAATATGTTTTTTGTTGGGTTAGATGAGTCAATCTACCACACCATCTAAATGGAATAATTTTAGGACCCTAAAAACAAAATCTTCCTATATTCAACCCAAAACACCTTGCAGATTTTGATTTGGTGTCCAAAATTCTACCATAAAGGTTATTTTCTGAGAGTGTAAAGTTATAAAAACTTTATATGTCCAGAAATTATTTGTTAAAATGTTAGTAATATTAGGTAGTATTTCAGTCATTAATATCTAAGTAAGATAAGATTTATCAGGTTACTGTCTCAAGTGACAGGTAGACGAGAGGGAATCTATTGAATGAGATTCTAGAGATGAATAAATAAAAATGGAAGCACGACAGCATCAAAGGCAAACACGATCAGCTTAAATGAAGAATGTGCTTGCCCAGAGGTGAATACTCTAATAAACTTGTTCCAGTTTATTAAAAATAAATATCTCTCTTAAAAGGAGTAAAGGAAGGCAAAAGGCAAAGATATGGGATTTCACAACAAATCATATTAGTAAATAATTATAAACCCCAAAGTCACCCTGTAAATTATGCTAGTCAAAGAAATTGGACTAAGTATTAAGAGTTGAAATATAAATGCAAACAATATTATCAACACTATATTTTATTTTGTCAGCTACCTTTATAAGCAGATCATTCAGTTCTTTCTGAGAGAAAAAAAATAATAATGAAAATGTCTGATTGATTTTAAAATAAAATTCACTGAGGAAAAAAGTATTTTCCCTATATCAACTACACTGTGACTAAAATGACCAGCTTCCTCGGAATATTGCTCATTTGTATATTTACCCTGTAAAGATATTATTTTTCATAATTTTCTAAAGGAAGCATTGTTTCTGCACAGGTTTAGACTAATGCATGGGTAAGTGCTAAATTATCATCTACCATTCAATACAGGAAGGTGCTTGGGAACGTGGAAGGCAGGGATTGGCCAACTGAAACTATAGGGCATATTGTACTTTGAATCATATCCCCCACAAAGGCATGTACAAGTCCTAACCCCTGGTCTTGTGAATTCAAACACATTTGTAAATAGGCTCTTTAAAGGTCCTATTAAGATAAAGCCAATCTGACAAAGGGTGGGTTTCACTTATATGTGATGGAAGTCCTTAGGCATAGACAATTTGTACACGTGAGCGGTAGGAGACAGATGGCCATGTGACTAAAGTACAGATTGAGTTATGCCGGCAAGCCTCTACCAGAATGCTGCACACTTCAGAGAAATCATGATACTGCTAATACCTTGATTTTGGACTTGAGAGAAACGTGAGAATATAAATACTTGTTTAAGCCAACTAGTCTTTGGTATCTGTTATAGCAGTCCTGGCAAACTAAGACAGAGCATTTACCAAGTTGTATTGCATAAGTAGTATACTAATCCAGCTCCATGAGATATTCAAGAGAATTCTACACGCAAAGCATGGCGCAAATTCATGTCATATAAAAGAAAACATTTTATATCTGTTAGTGAGTTTTCTAGTTATAAACAGTAATTTACAAACTGAGTTTAACTGCTCTCATGTAAATTATGATTAATTATACATATTTTGAAGTGGAAAATGTATGCTATTTTATTGCTATCAAAAACTGTTTGTGGATGCTGGGCATTACCAACCCAGATAACTAAGGTAATTGTGTTTGTGGTCAAAAAAACACATGTAAAAAAGTGTTAAGAAGGAGTTTCAACTACTCCAGGTAATTTTGAAGTTAAAGGGTTACAGTGTTTCATTTATTAATGGTATGCTCTTCAGAAGGAGGATAGGAACCTAAAGAAGACAAATGGTAATAGCATCACCACTACAAAATCCCATCAAAGCCTTAATAAAAATGAGGAATCTATCAAATATAAATTAGCTTTGTTTATAAAGCTTCTACACATCATCATTATGTAACATGATGTGTGTCTATGGACAAATTTGAGAAGATATGTTGAAAGAACAAAACTGGCTTGAAAAAGCTTTGGATAAATCAGAACTTCCTGAGTATCCTTGAATTTTAAGTAATTTATGTGAGCTACAGAATCTCCAAGCCTCTTTTCAGCCAAAATACATTTAAAAAATAATTTTATATATTAGTCAAGGGAGAAGTCAGAGCTGGCGCCAAGACCTCCTCATTCATAACTTTAGTAGCCTTTCCTTGCATTCTTGAAACTTAAATAACTCACGAAGAGACAGACACATATGGGCTGTAATGTTTTGAGATAGAACTTAATTTTTACTATTCAATATTCAGTAGGAAAATAGGATTTTGTTTGCTTAACACGCTTTTACCTTTTCAACATTGTTTTTCACTAGACTTCTTGAAATAACCAGCTAAGAAACTGTTTATCTATTCCCTGTTCATTTTGATGATTATTAAATTGGAAAGAAATGTACTGTATTATGTCTCATGCTCCAACTACCTTGAAGTCACTAATTCAGTGAATTAGATGATTAATCAAGCACTGAAATATTCAGCTTATAAGACATAAGGAAGAAATAAAATCAAATACACTCTAAAAATCATATCCCCTCTTTCTGGCTATTTTAAATTAAAAGAGCTTGAAGCATTTCCCAGAGCAATAGTCAAAACACTCTCTACCTCCCCCCACTATCTTTTACTTATAACTTGTTAAAATAATTCTGACTATAATTACAGCATCATTTGTTATTCATGATATAATAGACTGCAAATATAAAAAGGTATTATCATTACTTTTGTCCTTTGTTCTTTCAAGCCAGAATATTGCATACTTCTTTACTCTGACATTTATTGCTTTTAGATTGGTAATAGAATGGTTTGTGTTGCTCATTATCTTGAATGATGATAATATTAGAGGTTGGGGAGTCTGTGTTCCCTGTTAAGTAAAGACTTTGTATAATTTAGCAAAGGTTATTACTGGACAATTACCCAGAATACAGTTCAAGTCTAATAAAGTTTAGTCATATCCAATGTTAAATAGAACATTTACAATAGGAAATTGGATGGGCTAGTATTCATATATATTTTTCCTGCTACTTTTCACAAGTTCACCCTGACTGTATTAAGGTAAGAACTACAGTGACAAAACTTGTAAATTCTGGTCTCTTACAGTACTAGGAACCAGTGTTTTACAGTCTTTCCTGACATATAACATTGATTTGCTAATTGTCCTTTATGAGGCTTTTCCAAGTCTTTCACAGATATCACCAAATATTCCACAAAACTCAAACGAAAAAGAAAAGACCTTTCATTGTAGTAAAGCTAGATTACTTTTTGGCAGGAAGCCCAGCAGTCCATATGTGAAAAAAAGTGTGTCTCTATATAGGCCTGGAAAATAATACATAGAAATAAATTTAAAGGGATAAACCTATAATAGCTAAAGAAAATAATTAATGACTTCAACATTAGAGAGTCAAAAGAAAAAATACATGTGAAACATATTAAAATAATTTGGCCAGGGACTTGGCATAAGTCTAATCACATTTGTTGCTCAATAGCCAAATTCATTTAAAGAGGCACAGTATTTCTATGGATTCTAATTCTTATATTATTAATTGTTTAGTAAATAAGACGGTAGCTCAAACGTATTCTACTTTATCTGTGTAACAGTATGAAAAAAAGAAAATCCCATTACCAAACTTGAGGAAGTCAAGAAGGAAGGCATGGTGTCCCTTAAAACACTGGGAATCTTGGAGCAAAGTTGCCTGCCAATATAACTAAATATTAATAAAATAATATTTAAATTTATAATAGGAAATAACAATTAAGAAAGGTTTCATTTTAAATTATTGATATGCCAATAATCTGTATATTTGTGATTCTATCCATTCAGACATATCACACATTTAGCATGTTATTTTTGTTAAAACATATATTTTGTTAAAATTGTTGTTCCTATTTCACTGAGGAAATTTTCCTTCTTTATATCTGTACTAAAATATTTTATGCATATCGCTGTTGTTGAAATAGAAATGCTTCTTATATTCCATTAAGCCAGCTCACTACATAAAATATTTAAGTGAAATATTATATGTAGTGAGTATATAAGTATTAAATGAATAGAATATATAAGTATTATATAAATAGAATCATGAGAAAATTCTATTCTAAAAGAATCTATGAAAGAAAGCAAAAAAATTTTGGTTTTATTTAATAGATATATACTGAGGTTGCACAACGTACTAAGTGCGAGAGCCATTTGCTGAACGTAATTTTCCATCAAGATTTTAAACCAAGCATATCAAGGATGTCAAAATGTTAAACTGAAATTCAACTTTTACATGCTATTATTTTATCAAAAATAATTTCTAGTATTTTGAAGCAAATTTTCAATGGCTGATCTTGAAATTTCTTTTCCTTAAGGAAAGTTTTATAGCAATTGAGATTTAATGTACAAAAACCTATGCATATGGGAAGTTTGGTAAAATAGTAGCAAGATCTAATTACCATTAAACAAAAATATCTGAGACACACTAAAGGAAGAATTTGCATATTGATTCAAGTTATCACATCTCATCTGTGTCTCCACGTTTTGTTCACTGTGCATTCAATCAATGTCAATACGAAACATTTTTTCATGGTATGACTCCATAACAGATGCCTTGTGAAGCACCTGCTAATGGAAAATGCTCTGGAAATTGAACTGTATGGTATATTTAGGGGTAGTTTAAGTACTTAAGGTGAGTTTAGAGTAAGCCAGTTGTTCTAGTTAGGGTTCTCTTGGGAAACAGAATCAACAGGAGATATCTGTTAAAAATATAAGATTTTATAAGAGCCTCTCACATGACCATGGGGATGCACAAGTCCAAGTTCCGCAGGCAGGCTGCAAGCCAGGGGCTCCAATGAAAGACCAATGAAGGGTCCTTGATGAGTTTCTGGGAGAAGTTGGCTGTCAAACGACAAGCTGGGAAATTCTCTCTGAATGTTGAAATCAGTTCCCTTTTATGGCAGTCAACTGAATGGATAAAAGTGTCATCCGTTCTTGATCCAATTTCCCTGATTGGTGCAGATGTACTCAGCCATCCATGCAGTAAACTCATTGGTGATTGAAGTCCATAAATGCTCTTGAATTGCAATTAGCCCAGTGCTTGCTGGACCAAATACCTGGCAGAGTTTAGCCTAACCATCACAGTCCACCCCTTGTCAACTCAGCAACCATACACATTACCCTAAACAATACTTAGTCTCTAAGTAAAAACAATAACATACAAGTATACATATATATTTCTGCCGAACAATGTTTAACTCCCCTGCATACAACCGGAAACGCATTGATTTCCCACAGAATATGATGCAAGACCTTGGGCAATATTCACTCTTAAACTTGACATCCTTAAACATTATGACATGAAATTAATACAACTTTTCATATGAAAGGGGAAAAGGTTGGGGAAGAAAACAAGAAATTCATTTTGTGTACATATACAGTTATACTCATAACGAAACAGGGAAGAAGGGTTCATGACATTTACAGTCCTCGTTTCTGTAACTGGTCATGTGGTTGAAGTTCATATTTATCACTACCTTCTTCCACTACCCATTCCATGTTCCCATTGCCTTCAGCAAGCAGTTCAGCTGGGCGTGGTTCTTTGCCTGGTGGGGTGACCCAAACTTCCATTCCCGAAGATTCTGGGCCATTGTTAGTCCTGCTTGAATTGGTTTGTTGCAATTTTCCATTGACTTTAATCACAGGGCATGGCAATACTAGGAGATGCCCTAGAGGATCTCTTGCATTCCAGGCAAACTCTTCTTTACCCCCATTATGTAGATATAGTCCTATTTCCCCTTGATAGTCAGGATCAATCACCCCAGCCAACAAAGTAATTCCTTTCTTTGCCTGTTGATTCACAGGCAAGAGGAGGCCAAAGTGGACAGGTGGCAATCTTAACTTCCAGTTCAACGGAATCATTGTTGTGTTCCCTGCTGGCAGCACTCCTCCTTTTGGGACTAAAACCTGTAGACCAGCAGAGCTTAAGGTTGCAGGGACAGGAAGCAAAAACTTTCCTAGTTGGTCACTAGGGGTAATAGTGAGTGGTGCCACTCCCATTTCCACCCCTTGATTCTTGGACCCATGAATCCTTGTTATGGGAGAAACAGCACCAAAGAGAGGATGCTGATTTAGAGCATACACAGCCTCCTGGAGGACATTGCCCCAGCCCTGCAAGGTATTGCCACCTAGTTGGTGCCGTAATTGAGTCTTCAAAAGACCATTCCACTGTTCTATTAATCCAGCTGCTTCAGGGTGATGGGGAACATGGTAAGATCAGTGAATTCCATTGGCATGTGCCCATTCCTGCACATCATTTGTTGTGAAATGGGTTCCCTGATCAGAAGCAATGCTGTGTGGAATGCCACAGTGGTAAATAAGACATTTGGTAAGTCCACAGATGGTAGTTTTGGAAGAAGCACTGTGTGCCAGAAATGCAAACCCGTAGCCAGAGTATGTGCCTATTCCA
>PVKH010000321.1:9957-40773 GCA_004027955.1 Chaetophractus vellerosus
CTGCCCGCGAGTACAGCAAAGCCGCCCGCGAACAGGCAAGGCCACCCTGCGGTGAGCTGACTCGGCGCGTTGTCGCCGCAACGGGGGGAGACAAGCAGATACAGAAGAACGCAAAAATGAACACAGCAAGAAAAAGAAGAAAGGGGGGAGGATATGTAACAACAAAAATGAATGTCCTTCTATGACAACCTGCTAAACAAGTAATCTGCAAAGCAGATAATTTTATAGTGATATTCATAGTATACTGTAATTAAACAAATTAACAGCTTTGATATTTATCAGATTAGGGAAAATTATTTGTCTTCATTAAATGTATGTGTACAAAATTTGGCATAGCAAAATAATTTTACTAATGAGGTATTCAGTATGAGGCAGTTATTTGTTTTATCCTCAAATTAGGATTTTTTCCCCTTTTCTTATTGCCATTGACTATGATTACAAAAGAATTATCAATTATGTAGTGTTTTCCATCATAATTTCATAATTAATGTATTCAAATGTATATTTATATATTCAGTCTAGTAATGCATCCTCAGCTGTTTCCATTTAGAGAATTTATATTATGCAGTTTTAATGGAAATATGGTTGGTTGGTTTTTAATAAATTTAATTGCTATATATATGTTTTTCTCTATATATGCATGCTATTTAATCAGTGAGATTTCCCACGTGTGATAGAATGTAAAATCTCTAAACAATGAAAAGAAAAACTACCTTAGGGTAAATTTGTGCTTTGTATATTAGAAAAGCTCAATTTTCAGATTTCTTTTTTCTCTATGAAATATTTTGTCAATTTCTCAATGTTACCTTCTCTGATAACCTCATTCTGCTAGGATCTAATTTACTTTGGTGATCTTAGTTGGACCTATATGCCAAGAATTTACCTTTTGTGTGAGACTGTACTTTTTCCATAGTTAACTCCTTCAGTTTTTCAATGAAGTTTAGAAAAACACCATTGCTTACCTGTTGTTGCTGCCTGAATCATAGATTACAAAGGGTGAAGAGGCATATGTTCATTTGAGGCTGGCACAAGCAAATTTTTGTGAACTCTTCCTTTCAGTCATTTTGTGCCTGAGTTTGATGCTACTTGCTATTCAAACAAACCAGAGAACTCATGACTTAGATATAAATCTCATTTTTTTCATATTGATACCATTTTTTTTTGGGAATATCTGAAGAGTTTGTTAAACTCTTCAAAATACATAGTCTTCTTCCATAAGAATTACTGAGGCAGTGATTTAGGTATTAATCTTAGCTGTTGTTTGCCAGTGCTTGCTTACATCTAAATAAAAATGATTTCAGGTAGGTAGCATTATTTAAAATGATAGTTTTCCTGTTTTTATATAGCATTAGTTCCTTAAATACATCATTAAGGGGCACATGGAGCAGAAACCCAAATATTAAATCCACAGTTCTCAAAATTTTTGGTCTCAGGACCTTTTTATACTCTGAAAAATTGAGGACCCTAAAGACCTTATGTTTATATCTGTCAACATTTACCAGATTAGCAATAAATTTGGATAAATTTACATATTCATTAAAAACCTAATAAACCCATTTACATGTTAACACAGCTAACAAACCCATTACATGTTAATATGGCTTTTTTTAGGAAAAGTAACCATTTTCCAAAACAACAAAACTTTAAGAAGGGGAACATTGTTTTTACATTTTTGCAAATCTCTTGTTTCTGGTTTAATAGAAGACAGCTAGGTTCTTGAAACTGCTTCTGCATTCAGTCTGTTGAGTTATCACATCATGTAACCTCTGGAAAACTCTTCTGTACAATGATAGAGTGAAATTGAAAAGTCAGGTAGTTTTTTTACCTCATGGATCCCATGATACAGTCTCAATGATCCCCGGAGGTTCTGGACTATGCCTTGAGAACCTTGTTTCAGTAATGATTCTGTCAAGGAAATGAAGTCTAAATATATTTATCTTTTTATTCCTTCATGCTCCTATTAGGATATAAGATGAGGGGGTGTTTCTTTGTTTTTTCACAACATCATAGAAACATTTTTAAATAGAACTCTATTTTAGCAAAGTTGCCTAGTTTCTAAAGCATTTCTTCTAAAATACTAAGACTTAGTACTGGACCAAGATATTTTAAAACAAATATGTACCTCTAGCTTTGAGGGAAAAGCTTTTCAGTGTCTTGCATTCAGATTTGTACCTATGTGATTGGCCTTATCAAATTCAACCTCCTAATTGTTAGGAAGTCTTAGATTACTTAGTGATTTGCATTGCTCTTTTAAATACTTAAATATTTGACTGTCTCCTGATATTTTCTCTCATTAGGTTCAATGAAAGATCACCCACAGCAGCAACCAGGCATGTTGTCCCGTGTGACTGGGGGTATCTTCAGTGTTACAAAGGGAGCGGTTGGTGCCACCATTGGTGGTGTGGCTTGGATTGGTGGAAAGAGTCTGGAGGTGACCAAAACAGCTGTTACAACCGTGCCTTCCATGGGAATAGGGCTGGTGAAAGGGGGAGTGTCTGCTGTGGCTGGAGGTGTTACAGCTGTTGGGTCTGCTGTTGTAAACAAAGTGCCCTTAACAGGAAAGAAGAAGGACAAATCTGACTAAAATATGGAGATACACTTGATCTCCACAGCATTATGATGCCAGTGGCATTGAATTGCTAAATTATGAACTACAACCAAGTCACCTATTTTGGACGTTTATCTTCTAATCTGCTGTGTTGAAAGTATTGATGACTGGCTTTCATCTAAACAGAAGAGACCAATACTAGCACAGTGTATGAAGGTTTCTCATACTTAAACTCCAGCTTCTTATCTGGTAAAATGTTACACTTATTCAGTTGTAACTGAAGATATGGTATATTTGAATATTTACTATATGTCTGTTTTAGTTGGACTAAAAATGTGAACATTGAATTTAGTGAATGATCTTTATAGTTCCATATGTATGATGTGCCAGGTAATTCATCTGCCCCTTAAGAAGGGAACCTTGAACTACATAAACTGTACCTTTGATGTGCCTAATAGTTTCAGATGTCTTAGTTTTTTATAACCATAGTTGATTAGGCTGAGAGGCATTTTTTTTTTTTTTTTTAATTTAAGCTGGTAAAAGTAGCAGGAGCTAGAAAGGTTTAAAAGAAAAGATAAATGTTTTATGATACAGAGTGTTAACAGTCTTTTTGTTAGATATGCATTCTATTCATGTAATCATTGATGCCTTACAAAAGAAAACATCTTTTCTAATACCCTAAATATGTGCAATTCCTAGAATTATCTATGGATTCTTTTAAAGGTTGTCTGAAATTAATTTTCCCTCTTTAGACAAGAATCTCAGGAGTAGTTGGGGTAAAGGCATTTCTTGCTATCAGCAGATAGGATAGTGCTTATTAACTGTTGTAGTTATAATCAAATTGTCCTCTTCAGTCAAATTGTACTCTTCAACCTGGTTTCATACTCCATTGTTAATACACCTCACAGTGCCTAAGGAACATTTCTTTATTCATCAGCTTTGTTGGAGGAGTTTCATATTAAGGAGGAACAAATATTTAATAAATAATTTTTTAGTTCTCTAGAATTACTGAACGAATATAAGATATAAAAAAAAATTCTTCATACCTATTTTATCTTGAATTGTTTAAATTATTTGTTGTACCCCCTTTTAAAAACATGGTAAAAGCAACCACAAAATATGTGAAGATTGTTTTAAATTGAATTAAATGGGTTCCATAGATAAGTTATCAATATAAAATAGGTACAGATGTTTTCAGGAGGTTTATAAGGGCTTTTAAAATGTAAGTTATCTTAAAGTTCTTAAAAGCAAGTGTAGACCTTGTACCAGTTTTTCAAGTCAATTTCAGACAGGGAACTGAAGTTTCTGATTTTGAATGATAAGGGTGGCATGTCATAACAGGTCCCATCATGTCTCATTCATTCTCAGAGACTATGGATTATAGGCTGGAGTGGTTTTTTTTTCTTTCTTCTTTTTGTTTCTTGTTCTGTTCCACAAAAATTTGACAACTGGCTTACATATTTGGCATTTTTCTTAACTAGGGGTTAAAATCGAGTCTGAAAAATCTCAGGAGTTTTCATCTGGAAATTTGCCTTCATTATAGAGACTTTTTTGGTGGCGAGGAAGCGAAAGGGGATGATGTCTTGCAGTAAATAAGTCAAAACAGCATCCCTGAGAACTTAAAACAGATCACTTCAACACCTGAAGCTTAAACATTTGCTTATAAACCACTGAGGGTTTTACATTAATAATTTGGATCAACAAATAGATAATAAAACTTAATTGTGAAAAGCCTTCCTAAATATGTACAGGGATTTTAAGGAAATCTGCAGAGGTTTTGAATCCTTCGACTGTATTCAAAACTGAAGTCATTAAGGAGTTTGTACAGTTCATCAGACATTAAAATTAAATGGTCATTTGTCTCATAGAGCATGATTTAAGGTATATTTGTTAGTATATCTTCTCAAATGCCACCATTAGCAAAAGAATTTAAAATAACAAATAATACATGAACACTAAATAATGTATTGGAGAATTTGTTTCCTGCTATTTGAAGAGATTATTGCTTCACTGCTAGTTTGTATTTCTAAACTTATCTTCTACAGTAATAGGCTCTGCTGTGCTCTGTATCTGAATTTCTAAGTGTAAACTTGAGTTTATGCTTACATATTTATTTTCAGCTTTGCTTGTCTTTAAAATTGCCTGAGTAAAAATGGTTATAATTTCTGCTGCAGAAAAGCTGCCTGTTAAATTCTCATCAAGTTTGTTTTAAATTCTAAACTATACCTTTGTTCAGGAGGGGCTTTTCCAATGATACCAGAGTACTGTACAAATGTATGGTTAGCTGTAGAGGTTCCTATTGAAATGAACTTGCTGTTTGATGATATGTACAGCTGCACACTTGAGTCTTTTCTGTTTTATTTACGTAGACTAGCAATTTGACCTGTTAAACAGGACTAATTCACTTCAAGAAACTAAGGTGGTTGTATATACGAAGGCATCTGTTATTCACATTATCTTTTGAGTGGGTATTTGGCACAGTGAGGATAAACTGGTGTGACCCACTTGAATGACTGATCTAATAATGTTGACATTTTGAATCCTGTACTTAGTGAAATGTCAGATGAAAATAACTGATGATTGAATAAATTTTTTGTATTAATGGGAAAAGAACCCATGAATCTGTTATAAAGCACTATGATCTGCAAAAGATGAAATGTTTCTTAAAGATCTAAGGAAATAAAGGAAATTTTAAAATGGGGTAATCTTCTTAAAATTTTTAGTTACTGAGCAGTTCAGAGAGTGCTGTAGCCAACTTAAAAAATATTTTGTACTAATGCACAGATATGGCAGACATCTCCCAAAATGTATTTTGCTACCAGTGTGATAATGAAATATATCTTAAATCTAATAAAGATTAAAAATAGAGCAGATTTCTAGGTTCTACCTCAACTTGCCAGATCTCTGCAGGGTGCAGTCCTCTCCCAGGACTTTGCATTTTAACAAGCTCTGCAGATTATTCTTGTGCACACTAAAGTTTGAGAACTGATGGAGGAGTTAAAAGTAGGGAACACTTTCCTTAGCCCTAAGTAGCTGTGGAACTAGCCTAGACCTCCCACTGGATAGAAATCACTCCAAGGGATGGGGACTGGTTTGGAGACTGCATAAAATTGATGTTTACTGGGCATTATCCATGTCATTTTGAATTAGTTTAAGTCACAATCTCTCAAACTCAGTGTCTAAAAACAGAACGGAGCTACTCAAAAACTAGTCCTTCATTCAACTGTTGGCATTCAGTGCTGCCTGTACGCCTGGTTTACCAGGCTATAACATGAACTCATTGGAAGTCTTCAGGTATTTGTATTTACTTTGGCAGCTGATTACAGTTTGCTACAGAAATGAATTTAGTTATACTTAAAATGTTTTGGAGAAGTAATTTTTACTAGAGCTATTTTTCAAGGGGAAATACTGTTTGACTCTGGTGCTTTGTGTAAGGATATCTTCCCAATATGTTGGTAATTTTGAATTTTTAAAATTCTCTTTCATTAGAAATCTTATTGAGAATATAAGAATGGAGAAAAGGTAAAGGCAAAACTAATTCTGAGGGTCAATAGCTAACAATGGAACGGGATTTGGCCTAAGGGAAAATAAAATCAGTATACAATACATGTGACCTTGAACGTGGATTTGGTTTTTAAACAATCATTTAAATTAAGCTAGAAATGTATTTCCATAACTGGTTCTCTATGCCTGGACTTGAGCAACTGAATTTTGCTGTTCTAGTGTCTAGTTTCTCTGTAAATTAATGGCTGCAATCACACAAGGTCACTCAACTCTGCTGGACTTGTCTAATATGTACGTTCACTTTCCCACTTCTCAAAATGACTATTTCATACCCTTAGCTCTTCATGCCTCCTACTATCCTCTTTCCCATTCTATCTTATTTTCTAAAAAAATGAGGAAAACTAGACAGCAACTCCTCTACCTCTTACACCACCCACTCCATTAACCTGCCAGCATCTGTTTCCACATTCAGTGCCTCTCCATTCACAGTGGACTATGACTGATATCCAAAGGCAATCCACCTTCACTTCCTTAAGAATAGCAATCCAGCAGTTTTTCCATCTCTCATCAGTCTCTCCTTAGTCATACCCATCAGCATATAAACATGTTCCAGTATTTGCTTTCTTTAAGGAAAAATTACCTTTAATCTAGAACTTCAATTTTTCTGGTTCCCTTCATAGCAAAATCTTGAGAAAGTTTTTTTTCCCCCATTGCCCATTCTCTTTCCACTTGCTCCAGTTGGCCTTGCCATCTTCCCTAACTAACTCTTGATAGGGTAAATCAATTACTTCATTTTTGCCAAGTCTGTTGGCTACTTCTGTTTGTATGTTTCTATTTTCTTAGTGACACTGGATATTATTGGTCATACCCTCTTTTCGTGATTTCTTCCTCTGCTCACCCTTTTTCTAGGCTTGGTCAAGCTACCCTGCTCCAAATCTACATTTTTTTTCCCGGCAATCTCATCTCCAAACATGGCTTTAAATATTATATATGCAGAGGATGCCAAAATATATAGACTTAGCCTTTTACCGGTTTGACAACTCTACTTGGAAGTTTAATAGCCACCTCAAAGTTGACAGCTAAAACAACTACCAAGATAACCATATAACATGTTCCAAAGTGGGACACTTCAGAACGAAGAAGAGTACTTCTGATAATTAGGACACGAAGCATAAACTGCCCAAGAAAACCTTATACATAAAGGCAGGTCATTGGTTTTCCGTTTCACTTAGAATGAGAACCTACTCCTTAGATGGACCTGTCATGCTTACTTCATCTTGTGCAACTTTCCCCATGCTCCAGTTGTACTGTCTGCCATTCTTTTTCTACATGTGACCTGAGTTTCCTCATCTGTAGAACAGTAAACAGTAGTACTTAATTTTTAGGGTTGTTAAGCACAACATACCTGGCACTTAGTAGGTGCTATGTAGAGATTGGTCTTACTGTCCAAATAAACTGAACAGATCTGGATCGCGAAGGTTACTTGCATTTGTTAAATGACTGAATAAAGGGTGATGATGTTGCCTGCATTTTTCATAATTTTTTCATTAAGAACAGGCCAGGAGCACATAGTGCACAGGTGCTTGAGTGTCAGAATCAATTGTCCGGTTGTTTATTTGTTCAAACTCCACAGTTGTAAGTGAGCCAGTTTTTATCTGGTAATGTTTATCTTGAAATAAGATTTAGAAATAGAAACTTGAAACCCTACCACTAAAAGCAGTACCATCACACACACACTTACCCTTATGGATTTTCAGAATGCTTTCTAAAAATCTACACTTAGTTCAAATGTATTTCAGTTAGATCATTTCAAATTTAAGAGATTTTACAGACATTTTTATAAAAGTCTCTAAACGTTATTAATACTGTCTCTTTTTTGGCATGTCAGGTAGGAATGACTTTTCTTAAGCCAATTTATAAGGAATCCTTTGTATTCACAAGATTTGAACAGGAGTCAGTTCAGTAAATCCGGGTTCTGCCACTTGGCAGCTGAGTGACCACTCAAAATTTCAGTTTCCTCATATGTAAAATGAAATTAATGCACATAAAAGTATTTTGTGTGATATAATGGTCATATTTCAAACAAATTCATCACACAAGAAGGCTCTAATCACACTCCTCCAGTAGAACATTCTATTTTTGGGTGATTACTACTAGGTTCTCAAAGATACTCATTTACTCCAACTAGGAGGTAAAATCAAGTTTTGCTTAAAAAATTGTATTAGAAGTCTGATAATGTTTTCCCTGACACAAAGATACAGAAATTAGATCACATTCAGATCACAGGGCTGATTCAGATCACAGAGTTTCAGGGCAAGTGGTGGGGTAGAAGGCTGGATTTGCATTCCAGATGAAACATGTTCTATGGATAAAAATGTGTTCATACTTTGAATTAAGGGACCAGTCTTGTCAATTTCTTAGAAATGATTCCCATAGTATAAAAGATCACTAATGTGCCATTTAATAGTACATGAATTCTTGAAATAAAAGCTCAAGGTGAAAGTTAGCAACTTTATTTAAATACAATTATGTTTTCAAATATAGCACGAGTCATATTATCTATTTAGAGATAACAAACACAACTCAGAAGCTAAAAAGAGCCATAAAATTACTCGTGCCTACAAACTGCCTGAATCAAGTCTCTCTGCTCATCAGTTTTACTCTGCACTATTAGTAAAAAGCAACATAAATCAGTTAAGTTACTCTTCAGTATTTAATGGTGCCACAGGGTTAAATACTGGCCTTCCTTTTTTGGCTTGAATTTTACCAAAGTTAGCCTCAAACTCTTTTTTGGTTCCATTCAGATTTGCAAGATGTCCCTCCATTATTCTATAGCCTAAAGACTTTAGTTTCTTTATCCTGTACTGTACTATCTGTGGTGTTAATTCAAGAACCATTGGTGCCTCTCTTATCTGAGCTATGGAAATCCCTTCTTTCAGTAATCCCTGAATTCTCTCATCCAAAACTGGAACAGAATAATATAAAAGGGCAGGACATTTTAAAACTAACTGCTTCAAGTCATGATCTGTGCATTTAAATGCATTTTTAGAGAAGGAAATACTGTTCTGTATATTTCTTGGGCAAAGCTGAAAAAGAAATCCTTTGAGTTCGGAAACAAGTTCTAGAATTTCAAAGTTTGTGAAACCTTGCTCCTGGAGCAATTCTAGTGTTTCCTTTATTGCTGCAGAAGAATTTAACAAAATAAAAGGGTTTTGGCTTAACAATTTTAGTAGCCAAACTTTCATGTTGGCCTCAGAGCCCCCTAAATTTAGATAACTCTCTTGGAGAATCTTTATCATTTGCTTATTCCTCTCAAAAGGATTAAGAAAAATATTAGGTGCAGTTGTCAAAAATCTGCTAATGATCACATTCCTGAGTCCCAACTCTTGAAAGAACTGAATGTTCAGCTTCTGGTTCTCCTGGTCTTTAACAGTAAAGAAAGATTCTGGAAACTGTTCTATTAACTTGGCTAACTCTTCATCATTTTTGCAGACTAACTGCCAGAGTTCTCTCTGGGTTTCAACAGCAGTTGGACTACAGACAATTGCTTCTGGGCAACGTTCCAAAATACGGGCTACAGAATATTCATTGGCACCTAGTTCTTGTAAAATATTTGCAATTTCTTCAACGTAGGTTTCATCTTCTAAAAGTACCCATCCTTTTAATCTGCGAATTTTCTTAATATCAACTGAAAATTTATAGAGTTTTTCCACTGTTTTTTTATTTTCTCTGTTTAACTGTCTATCAGTTGTATAGGTCAGGGATGCTAAAAAAGGTCTGTATTTTGGAATTAATAGCATTTTTTTGAAAGAACACAATCTATAGGGCTGGGATCTCATCAGCAATGTCCAAAACATGCCTGTAATCCACTGGCAAATTCCCACCATCCTGGGACTCAAAATGTACTCAGTCAACCTGTAAGAAAGAAAATGTAGGTTTTAATATAAGGGGATCATTGGCTTTTCGAACATATACACTTAAAATCTGAGGTGTAAACAGTAAAGAGAGGAATATAATCAATTTAAATTACTATACAAAAGAAAACTACTCATGAGGAATATTAAATATATCTTTTCAAAATATATTTAACTAATACATCTTCATTACAATTTAGACCTTTTAATTTATTAATGCAATATCTATTTTGAGCTTTGCAACTGTCTTATTAAGTAGATATTTCCAATATACAGACTTGCAGCAAGACCACAACAGGTCCAAAGTTTATAGACAAAAATTCTTTTTTTTTTAAGATTTACTTCCTGCCGTCTCCTCTCATCCTTCTCCTCCTGTCTTCACCAGGATTCAATCCTGTGAACCTCCGATGTGGGAAAGAGGCATTCTGCCTCCTGTGCCACCTCAGTTCCTGTTTTTTTAGGTGCGTCATGTTGGCCTTCCCCTGCGTCTCTCTCCTGTTATGTCATCCTCTTGTGTGATTCGGCGGGGCCTGGGGGCTCACCCGCGCACTTTCTATATTTTTCTTTATTTTAAATGTTTTTCTTTATTTTACCGGGAAGTCCCGGGGGTCGAACCCAGGTCCCTCCATATGGGAAATGGACACCCAAACATTTGAGCCACATCCTCCCCCCATATTCTTTTTTCTACATTGTTACAATTCCCTTTAGGCGACATATTGCACCCATACACATACTTTTTAGAAATATTTTACCTGTTCAACTTGATGCTTAGCTAATGCAGATGCTTATTAAGAAAGGGCAGGGGGAATCATCTCATATTTTGGAGTAAATATTTTTGCCATGCTGAATTTGGGTGATAACTATGACCCAAAACAAGTTAATCCGTTTCATTTAAAATGAGCTGATGAACATATGCTTGTTTTATTAGAATTATATGAAAATCCTCTTTTAAATCCAGAATTAAAGTAAGTCTTAGCCACATAAAATAAATGCCATGTGACTGTCCCAGGGGGAACTTCCCTGAGGAATCATGGGAAATCAGGCTAGCTGTGGAATGGGGAGCAATTTTTAAAATGGTTTAACCAGCTGTCCCAGCTTGATTATTCTACTGTGCCTAGTACAGTATACCCTTTGCCACTTTTTCTTTTGACTTTGAGATAATGAAAATATGCCTACTTTTTGTTTTTTAATCTTCTAGTACCTGAGGGTATTCTTAAGTGTCTCAGCCTTGCCATAAAAATGTGCAGGATTGGGCCATTTAGCTAGTTGGCAGCCTTCTCTAATTATTTGTAGGTTTGAAAGGAAAGTCAAATATAGGCATTTCTATTCCCCGACACTAATAATACCCTTGCCATATATACCAAGGACTCTTTACTTTCTAGCCTGTCCTGACTAATCCAAGTAAATGATTATAGAAGGAAAAATAACATGTAACAACTTTCTCTTTTTGGTCTACCATCCTAGTAATAGTAGCTCATTGTTAGTGCCTATGGAGACTAAAACAATTGCAGGCATGACTTTTTTCCCCAGTGGTTCAACCAGAGTTTTCTACAGGTAATTCCTCATACCATTAGCCAAGATGGCAATATTATTTTTCAAAAATTTCTAAGATGAGCCTGAATTTTAATAGGAAGGAGGAGGTGCAGCCTAATATGAAGAGCATGGGCAGATCTGGGTTTATCTGTGTGACCCTGCAAGCCTTGGGATCCACATCTGTCGAGCATGCTGCAGAAGAACTGAACCCCCAGTCCTGGCCCTAACTTATAGGTGATCTTGGGAAAGTTATTTAACCTCTTTGTGCTGTTGATTAAACAAGATAGTAGTGATTAGCACAATATCGTACAGTACACGCTTAGTCAATAATAATCATAATAATAATTGCAGCTATCTGTAAAATGGAGAGAATAGCATCTAAATTACAGGGATAGGGCGCCGGCATACCACATGGGAGGCCCTGGGTTCGATTCCCGGGGACCTCTCCTAGCGGGCAGACCGCCTTGAGAATGGCAAGCCGCCATGGGCAGGCCAGAGCCGCCGTGGGCAGGGCAAGAAGCTGCCACGGACAGGCAAAAGCCGCCACGGGCAGGGCAGGTCGCCCGCGGATGGAGCGCAGCCAGCCACCTGCGAACTGAAGCAAGCGCCGGCCGTGAACGGACGCAGAGACCGCCCACAAGCGGGGAAAGCCGCGCCTGCGCAGTGACCACTCTCGGCGCATCGCCGCAGCGGGGGAAGGGGAGATATGTAATAAAATAAAAATAAATCTTAAAAAATAAATAAATAAAATAAATTACAGGGATACTGTGAGGGTTAAAACGCATGTCATGTACTTTGCACAATGCCTGTTAAGTATTCAATAAATGGAAGCTAGCCATTTTTAGGAAATGTATGGAACTAAAAGTCTTACAATAATATGATTTTAAATTGTATTTTAAACAGAAATGCATTATTTGTAAGGAATAATCAAAAAATAGAATTCAGTTTTCCGAAATGATAATGGTTAATAAAGCCAATACACACTCATTACAGAGTTTGCCAAATTCTGAAAAGTATAGGAAAGCAGAAAAGTCTCACAATTCTACCACTTAGAAAAAACTGTTTTTATTCTGACATATAATTATCAAAAGTATTTCTTGCTCCATTTATTATTTTAAAAATATATAAAATGGGGCTGCCTCATACATGGCAGGTTTTAAACTGAGCCTATAAGGTGAAAATGGCAGACTCAGTATTTTCCTTGGAAATCTTTTAAGCCGGCACCATGCTGGAGACCAACGTACTATCTTCCATTAAGTCCAACCCAGCCAGGGGGTCCTTGAGGGTTGGAACAGATTGTTGTGTCTGGCTGAGCACCATTTGTACTAGGTTGGCTTAGTTTGGTTATATTATACAAAATGACAGATCATTAAACATTAGACCACATTCACCATGACAAGATGCTTACAATGACAAAGAGGCCCCTGCTAAATGAGGCTAAGGAAAATGCAGGTTGTCTCCCGTTTCCTGCTTACTCCAGGGTGAACTAAAATGTGTGGAGTGCCAGGTGAGTTGTCTAAATGATTAAAATTGTCTGTCTTCCCGTCAATCTCTCTGACGAGCAAACACAGATAACTGCAAATGTGAAAAGTATGTATGTTGTGACTCTCTGTAATCAATGCACATGATATGTAATTTATTTTCTGTTTCTTTTCCTTTTTATGCTCCCAGGTTCTACCTTGGTGTTAAAAACTCTCTGTAAATATTTAAAATTAGGGCACGATATATGGGATGGATATACTATAATTTTCTAATTCATTCCCTAATATTGAGCATTTAGGCTATTTGTAACTTTTGCTATTTGATAAATGTCTGTCTACATTTCATATTTTTCCTTTTACGTTGGATTCCTAGAAGTAGAATTACTGAAGAGGATATGTGTGAACATTTTCAAGGCTAAGTTGTTAAATTTATTGCCCAGAAAAGCTATCTCAGTTGACATTCTCACAAGTAGTATAAGTGCTTCATTCATCAGTTTTTATTTCTGAGATGTGAAAAATGACACAACACCAAATTAACTTCATTTTCTTTTATTGCAATGAGGCTGAGCTTTTTTTTAATTAAAAATTTTAAAAAATATTCTTAAACAAGCTTTAGATTACATAAATGTTACATAAAAAATATAGGGGATTCCCATATGCCCCACCCCCTCTCCCTCCCACACTTTCCCATATTAACAACATCTTTCATTAGTGTGGTACTTTTGTTACAATGAGCTTTTCTTAAAGAACTATTTTGACCATCTTTATTTCCTTTTGTGAATCTACTATTCCTGCCTTTTAGCTTTTCAACTGTGATATTTCTGCTTTTAAAAAATTACTTGTACAAACTCTTTATATAAGTCTAACAGTCTTCTCATTTTTGGAAATATTTTCTCCAGTTCATTTGCTATTGTTATTGTTATATTTAACATAACAAAGTGGTTCATTTAAGTGGTCAGATTGTCCCTCATTTGTATGTCCCATTGCTTTTTTGTTTGTTTTTTCATTTTATTTATTTATTTTTTTAAGCCCCACTGCTTTTTTTTTTTTTGAGGTACCGAGGGCTAGGGATTGAACCCGGGACCTTGTATGTGGGAAGCCAGCACTCAACTACTGAGCCACATTGGCTTCCCTGAGTTGGTTTTATCGTTTGTTTTGCTTGTTTTTTTTTTTTTTTTTTTTTTTTATGTTTTGTTTTTTCCAGGAGGCACTGGGACCAACCATGTGGGAGGCAGGAACTCAACTGCTTGAGCCACATCTGCTCCCACCCACTACTTTTAAGAATCAGATGATCAGATAAAAATTCATCATATTTCCTTCTATATTTTTTGAATTTTAAAAGTTAGCTCCTTAATTCATCTGAAATTCCTAAGTGGGAGCTGAGAATATAAATAGATTTTATCAATAGTTTAGCTATCTTCAAGTACTATTTTTTCAACAATCTTTTCCTCCTCTATAACCTGTGATGCCTCCTTTATAAAGTAGGTTCTGTTCTGGCTAGTTTCTATCCCCACACCCCTCACTATTTTGCAATTCCCTAAATGAGCCAGGAGGCTCATTTCTGGTCTCTGATGTATATTTGGCTCCCTCTGCCATCCCATCCTAAACATTTCTCTGGCCAACTCACTCTTCCACACACTCTACCATGTCAAATCTCAACTTGGATCTCCAATACCTTTCCCCATTCTCTTAGCCAATGTCCCTGCCTCTTAACCGTACCAAAAAAGGAGAGCAACTCATACCAAATGTAAAACTACTACCATCTCCCCTTCCCTCTAATTATACCTTTTATTGTCCAGGGTTCTTCCATGTTCCTGCTTTTGTGAATTGGAAACTCTACGGTGCTTCTTACATATTTACTCGTAACTTCAGCTGTATCCTCCTCTCTGGCGATCCCACCCTTCATCTCAATGGCTTTTAAACACATTCAGGCCTCTTCCACTCAAAATGACCAATTTCTTTCTCTCATTGCCTCTCCAACTAAAATTCCGTCTTTCTTCTCTCCTACCTTCCCAGCTAATTCTTGCAGATTGTTCTCTCCTTCCATTTCTTCTCCTTCTATCTAAATAGTTCTCAATAAGGACAAATTACACGTGGTTAGAGCCAATGAATAGTTTTAAGTTCATGTTTCTTTTGACCTCTCTGCAGCTTTCAGCACAGTTGACATCTGTCAACCGATATCTCCTCTGCAGGCTGGTCTTCATAGCTTGGTTCTAGGACCCCACCCCCTTTTCAAAAGCAATTTTATTGAGACATATTCACATACCATACAATCCATCTCAAGTGTACACTCAATGGCTTTTGGTATAATCATTCATCACCACAGTCAATAATAGAGCATTTTCATTACTCCAAAAGGAAAAACCCCTTTCTACTTAGCAGTGACCTCTCAATCCCTCCATCCTATCCCTGCCATACGTAGCTGCTAATCTAATTCCATCTCTATAGATTTATTAATATTTACAATTATATAAACGGAGTTAAACAATAGGCGGTAGTTTGTGTGTGGTTTCTTTCACTTAGCATAATGCTTAACAATTGAAAAAATATTAATATATTACTATTCACTATAGTCCCTAGTTGGCTTTAGGTATATTTTTGCCTAAATACCACCCTATTATTAACATCTTGTAATAGTAACATAAATTTGTTCTGATTCATGGAAGAACATTCTTATATTTGCCCTATTAACCATACTCATCATCCATAACTGGGTTCACTAGCTGTATATTTTCAATTAAAAGCAAGTATTTGTTTTGTATGAAAAAAAAATTTGCAGAATACTGATCACAGGAAAAATTTGCCAGTTGTACTGAGTAATTATTGTTCATATCTTATAAATGTTATTTTACATTTATCTGGTCTACTCCAGCTCTTTCTTGGTTACTATTTGCATGGGATATCTTTTTCCAACCTTTCACTTTTAACCTGATTGTGTCCTTACATCTGAGGTGGGCTTCTTGCAGACAACATATAGATGGCTCATATTTTTAATCCATTCTTTTGATTGGGTAGTTCAATCCATTAACATTCAGTGTTATTACTGTAAAGGTATTATTTATTTCATACATTTTGTCCTTTGGCTCTATATCATTCTATTTCTCCCCTACTTACACCTTGCAGTCTCTCGCTAGAGATCTGGTCCTCATCCAGGGCTTGAGTTAATCCACTTGGGACTCCTCTCCAGCATCTCCTCAAAATGTGATCCTGTCTCTTCCCTACAATAAACTTTTCAATTGCATGTTAGAATAAAAACAAAAACCAAAATAAAACATAAATAAAATGACTTACCATGGTCAACAAGGCCTCCTTGTCTGGGCTCCACCCCAATTGCCCTGTCTCTCTCTCCCTATACTAGGTACACCTACCTCCTTTCAGTCTTGGTGTTTCATCTTTTCCCATCATGTTGCTTTGAAAATGCTATTCTCCCTGCCTGAAATGTTTCTGTCTAACTGCTAGATGTAAGTTCAGTTTCTCAGGGAAACCTTCTTTGACTTTCATGAGTAGATAAAAGTTCCCTGCCCCCAATAAAGGCTTTCATGGAACATGGTACCACTCTTCTAAACCATTTGTCATATCTGCAAATGTTCACATGTGTATTTCTGACTTACCCATTAGTAAGCTCTGTGAGGGCAGGGACTGTGTCTTTGTTCACTAATGTGTTTCAATGAATTAATGAATTGCTTATCTTTCCTTCATCTGGCTGTCATCAATGACTCTAGGAGGCATTCCGGGCAGGTGATCCTCCTGTGAGCTCTCTTGTAGCACCCTGCCCTTGACCCTACTGTAGTACTTACCACACTCTTATCTGTTTTTCATTCACTGAACTAGTAGGTTTTTTAGTTCATGCTGTGTGTCAAGAATTAGGTTAGGCACTAGCTCTTTGGCTGAAACAATACTTTACAACTTTTCTTTGGATCACAGGCCCATCTAAGAACGTGATGAAAACTACATGCTCTCCTGCTGGAAAAAAGACTCACATCCACAACATTTTGCAAGTAGGATTCATGGACCTCCCTGCAGCCCAGCCATGAACAACCTGCAGTAGATTGCTCGTGCTGGGAGATCAGGGACGGAATCCTGTTCTGCTTTATCCCCAATATTCAGCAAAGAACTTGGTCCACAGAGGAACAAAATCATTATTTGTAAACTGAAGTTGAATAAACAAACCAAGGTCATAAGGCAACTTGATGTAGTGGGTAAAATTGGGGACTACTGGCGCCAGTCTGCCTGGGCCTGGTTCCTAGCCACTAGCTGTGGTGTGACTTGAAGTATCTTTACCTCTCTGTGCCTCGGTTTGATTATCAGGAAAATGAGAACACTACCTCATTGGGTGACTGTGAAGGAGTTAATAATGTCAAAAATCACAAGAGCATTCAGAAAATTCTTATATACTAACTCATGAAGTCATCACAACAACCCATTTTAAAGATGAGGAAACAGATGCAGGTAAAGTAATTTGTAAAAAGCTACTCAGCTATTAAATAACAAACCTGGGATTCAAACAGAAAAGCTTGGCTCCAGAGTCCTGCAATACTGCCTAATACATGTCAAGTATTAGACTAGTACCTGGTACTCAATAAACATCACAGCTTTTATTATTCTCAAGAAAGCTAAAATCACATTAAGAACAAGTCAATTCAAGAATTCAGCTTAAAATAATTTTCATGACTTTTCAAATACACCATGGTTTTCCATATTTTAAAACAATCTTACCTAAATTTCCATGTGCTTTAAGCCAAGATTCCAGAATGATAGGTTGGACATATGTGCAGTCTACAAACAAGCAACAAACATCAAAACCCCCTTGGCAACAATTACTTACTTATACACATTAAATCTCTCCTACTGGACTCTAAAAGTTTGAGGGCAAGGGCTGTAGTTTCCAGTCATTCTGTACCTCACCAGCTAGAGTTCAATAAGTTTTGGTTGACACACGTTTTAGAGAAAGTAAGCTACATTTGACAAAACAACAAAAAACCCTCTGCATTCTAGGACTATGAAATAATCTGCACCTGAACTATTTGAAAAAGTTTAGTTCACAAACTTCTAAAGACTCAGCTAAATAAATGTCTTGTACCCAACACACAGTAATGCTCTTGGTAAATGCTTGTTAAATAAGGGGAGCTATTTTCTTAAGCTTCGTGTTTCTTAAGCATTTTAAAGAGGAGATAAATTCACTGGCAATAAGCACAATTTTCATACTAGTCTTCTCTACAACACCATTAATTTCAACTAAATTCTACTTTAAAACATGTCTGATCAGCTGACAGTGTCAAATCAATCCCAATGTTTATAAACATGGGAAAACGAGGGCCTAGGAAAAGGATCTCCCGCGCCGACCCAAAGGCCGCACATTCACATTAAGCTGGGCCTTTATTTGCCAGAAAAATTTCAGGTCGGCCGCGCCCAGACACGGCAGGCCTGGCACGTTGAGCTGACCAGCTGGCGCATATCAGTTCTGCGGTGGGCAGCCCCAGACCCCGACTCTTGGCCGCTAGGCGGCTGGCCTGAGGATCACTCCCAGGGATGGAAAAAGTGAGTGACCCACCTGTTGGTGCTTGCTCCGTGTAGGGCGCAGTGAGTCCCACGTCTCTGGCTTGGTCCTTCCTCCCTCAGCCGAGGCTAGCAGAGGCCCGCCGTCTTCCGGAGAGCTGGGGCCTGGTTCTCGAAAAGCCCCGGCAGGGACTGATTTTCCCTCAGCAGTGGCAACCTTCCACCGTCCCCTTCAACGGCAGCCAATCAGCGCACAGGAGACAGGCGAGGCCGCAGCAACTCCCCAATGTCAGCCAACCGGGGCGCAGGATACAGGACACCGCAACGCTCCCAACACCACCACGGGGGAGGGGCAAGGCGAGGAGGCCGGCCAGAATGGGAATCAGCTTTCCAGGGAATGGCTCTTAGTAGCAGTAATTATAGCCTCTGGCATTTTCACACCCTTTCCTACCCATCATATTAGGCAACTTGGAGTTCCAGTCGCTTTGCTTCTAGGGGAATGTTACTAGCCCGTAAAAGAAAAAGGTAGAAATAATCACGAAACCGCTATATCTTTAAAATATAGCCATTAAGAATTCCCAAAATAAATCAATAGGTAAAGACCCAACGTACAAAAGAATTGTAGTTGAAAACAACAAACAAAAACAACAAAAAAGTTCCTTGGAACACATCAACCACCACCTCTGGTCCCCAGCAGCCAGTGTTTCTGTTTTGTTTGTTTGTTTGTTTGTTTGCTTTTTAAGGTGATACGGGAAGTGGAACTCATACATGGGAAGCAGGGGTGCAACCACTGAGCTACATTCCCTCCCCTGATTCATCTTTAAAAGCCTCTTTCCCCAGCCATTCTCCACCCCCACCCCCTTTTTCTCTCTGCCACGTTCACCTGAGTTTCTCCTTAGTCAAGCTCAGTTTTACTCTCAATTATTCTCTTTTACCCATGCAATAAACAAATATTCAAGGCATGCCTTTTAAGTGCCAAGCATGTAAAAGAGCAACTGAAAAGACAAGTGGACAAAACAATGGAGAATAAGATACATTCTCTGCCTTCAGGGAGTTTACATTCTAGAGGGGTAAAAAAGACTGACTAATAACATGATTAAATCGCAACTAGAGTTAGAGTTGCATTTCCAAGGACAGAGTGCCCTGACCCTAGCCTAGTTGTCTTGTTTGAATGTGGCTTTGGATTAGGAAAGCGGAGTTCATAGCCGGGCACAGTTCTAACGTGATCCTTAATACACAGCCCTGAAATGCTTCTAAACTTCCTTCTTACTTTCTGGAGTGAGCTCCTTGTGGATACTGATTATCTTTCTATGCAATATGCCTGGCCCACAAAAGGGACTCAGGAAATGGTAACTAAATCTTTGAGTCTCTACTTTTTGTACCCAGTTTGTGCTCAATAGGCTTTGTTGAAAAGGAACAACCCTTGCACTTTTACTGTCCTGGTTCTTCACCTCAATATCAATTCTTATCTCTGAGATATTCTGCAATTAATTGAGAAGCTAATAAAGGGTAGGTGGATTCTTGACTAGCAACCTTTCTCCCTCTGGGTCACTCATATAAAAACCCTATTATTCATGGATTTACTGTGTACTTTTTCCTAAAATACAAGAATTTGAGATCCAGACTAACCAAAATTCACATTTAGGATGAGAGAAATAGAAGTAAGATTCAGAAAAGGGAAGTTAGGAAACGGTAAACTCAGCCCTTAAAACTGCATGCTATAACCACGTCAGAAGGAAAGGAGCAGGGATATGCACTAGGGTGCTAGCAGCTTGTACCCTAGTCCCATATAATTATGTGAGAAATGACAACTACATATGACCCTGTGCACTGCAATCAAAACTTGAAACTGTATTAAATAAATGTTACCCTATGTTCTCTCCATCTCAAGTATTAAACAGTGCATTTCTAGGACCACAAAGAAAAAACATGAGGGAGAAATGGGAGAAACTACTATTATGCATATTATCTATAAGAAAATGGAAAATACAAAGGTATATTTAAAACTATGGGAAAATCCTGAAGTTTCTAGCATGTAAGAGATGCACTAAAAATGATAGATATCATTGACTTTTATATCCCAAGTTTACTAATTTAAGTGAATTTAAAACAACATAAGAACTTTTCACAGATTCATTCAAAAGCTTACTTCCTTCAACCCAATTTTTCCAAATTGCCCAGCAAAGTTTTTAGCAAAGAGAGTCTAAGAAGTGTTTGCTGACATAATGACTGCCCCTTTACCCCTAAATACTTCAATGTGTATCTCCTAAGAACAACGACATTCTCTTACATAACCACAGTAAAATTATCAAAATCAAGAAATTTAACATTTATATAGCACTATTATCTAATGTATAGCATGTAATATAGTTTTACCAGTTGTCACAGTAATGTCCTTTATAACATTTTCCCCCTGGCCCAGGATCCAATCCAAGTTCATGTATTCATGTATTGCATTTCGTTGCCATGTCTCTTTGGTTTGTTTTTTAAAACAGTTTTATTGAGATATATTCATATACTGCATGTGATGGTTAGGCTAATGTGTCAACTCGGCCAGGTAATGGTGCCTAGTTGTTTGGTCAAGCAAGCACTGGGTTAAATGCAATACAAGGGCATTTCATGGACTTTAATCATCAGTGAGTTAATTGCATAGATGGTTGATTACATCTACAATCAACTAAGGAGTTTGCCATCAACCATGTGTGACATCTCATCCAATCAGTTGAAGGCCTTAGAAGGAGAAGTGATTTCAGCATTCAGAAAAAGAATTCCCATTTCTACTTCAGACAAACAGCGTCTCCTGGGAACTCATCAAGGACCTTCACAGAAGCCCCTGGTTTGCAGCTTGCCCTGCAGAATTTGGACTTGGGCATCCCCAACGTCATAAGAGACAGTTTTATAAAATCTCATACTATTTATATATATCTCCTGTCGGTTCTGTTTCCCTAGAGAACACTAATATGCCATACAATTTATCCAAAGTGTACAAATCAATGGCTTTTAGTATAATCACAGTGTCCATTATGTTTGTAAATTACTCTTAAATGGTATCAAAAATTAAAAAAAAAAAAAAAAGATGTAAGCCTGGAGCCAGTAGCAGTCATTATGCCATTACAAGAAATGCTACCTGAGAATGGAGGTAACCCAGCAGAAAACAGGGTCAAAGTATTGAGAGACTGACTCTCACTGACATATTTGAGTCCCTGGACCCAACCAGGCCTAAAGCCCATCCTACCAGTGGACTTTCCAATTGAGTCAATTCCCTTTTTTACTGTAAAAAAACAACAACAACAAAAAAAAACAAACAAACAAAAAAAGAAAAGTGTTTGTTGAGTGAATCAAAGATCTTAAATCCCTTCACCACCAATTTGCTTATCTTGGAGGTTTTTAGGACTCTAACTCTTCCAGTCAGGTGGAGAACATTGCACTCAAATATAGTACAGCTACCAATAGGGGCACGCGGACTATCTCTTTCCCTGTTAGTGATGCTTCTTAGTCCTGTTTCTGATCAAACTGAAGAAGTTTTCCAAAAAACAAACAACAATAAAAAAACACACACAAAAAACAAAACCTAAAAAAGAAAACAAAATACTTCAACATTTAAAGTAATATATCAATGTCCATGATGATTTTCTTTCATTAAAATGTTTACTTATTCACATTAAACTGAACTTCTCCCCTCTGGATGGGGAAGTAATCCCAGGCCTGTGAATTTCTCAAGTTTGCAAAGTACAATGAGGACCAAAGAGTAGAGTATGAAGCACAAGTATCATGGAAAACTACTAAAATATACTCCTTCTTAACGTGGTAAATAAACATAAGGCACATAGTTTTTTTTTTCTTTTTCCTTTTTCTTCTCTCAGTAATAATTAATGATCATTGTTAATTTATTTTCTGGATATTTTTAAAAAATGAGTATCATCCTCAAATGTTATTGTTTCTGATTTTTTGGCTCAAATTTATCCAACAATTACTTTAAATACAATTATCACACTGAGCATCTATGACTACTGGAGAAGGGAAAACAAAAAGCCACTGGCTATGATTCAGGATGGCAAGAGCTAGCATATTACTGGGTAACAGTAAAGGGGTAATAAAAGTAATAGTGGGGGGCCGGCTGTAGCCCAGTGGATAGGGCGCCAGTTCACCACATGGGAGGCCCCGGGTTCGGTTCCCGAGCCTCCCACGAGCGAGGCAAGCCGCCTGCACAGTGAGCTGACTAGGCGTGTCGCCGCAACAGGGGGAGACAAAGCAGACACAGAAGAACGCAAAAATGAACACAGCAAGAACAAGCAGAAAGGGAGGGATATGTAACAACAACAACAAAAAAATAGTAATAACAATGACAGCTAACCAGAGCTGTGATATTCAGCTATGCAGACCAGGCACTGCACAATCCAGGGATTGCAGCCTTGTAGCTAACATATTACCCAAATGCCAGGCATTGTTATGGGTACCTCACATGGTCTATGAAGCAGGTATTACTCTCATGCCCATTTTATAGATGAGAAAAAGTAAGGCACACAAGGTTAGGGACTTGCCTGAGATCTCAAAGCTAATGAGCAGCAGAGCTAGGCATGTCACTCCACAGCCCAACACCCTTCACTCTTATTATCACACTCATTATCACACTCATAGTTACAAACCCAATCATTTGAAAACATATCTTTGGTTTTAAATCTCTCTTGGAGATAATTTTACCTTTGAAAAAATATAAAGCATTTGGAATACAATATTCTTTCTTGAAATAAATTTGAAAAACAGAATTTTCCTAAATATATATTAGGTGTTTAATCAAAATAGTGACATGTGGTTTAGATATTTTCTCTGTAATTTATAATCACGTCTCAAATACCAATGCTCTCCCCTTACCAAAAAACAAACCAAAAAATAATAAATAAGAAAAAAAAAAAACACTAAATACACAAGATTCCATATTTGCATATACTTTAATAACAAGGTCACTTTAGCTGATAATGAACAAAAAAAGGGAGACCAGGAGAACTTAACAGGTGATACTTTTACAAGTCTGGGTTAAAACAGGCATACATCGGGCTTTAAAACACATACAGTTGTGTTAACAGAGGCTAAGACCTACCAATTTTGATTACAGACATTTTCTAAAACATTATGATCAAAGAGTGCAAAGTTAGATCAAACAATGATGTCAAGAAGATTGTGTCCTAAAATTTTAACAAAGCCTTTTAAGAAAGTCTAAAAACCACATTGACTCTATTATCCTACATTGACTCTCAAAACTTTGATTTTATATCAGGATATCAGTTTGCAAATTTAACTTTAACCATACATGAGAAATTATCAAAAATATATTGATGGGTCTATACTAATTGTGACTATTTATATTTACATTAAGCAAATTCTTTTACCAAGTTCATTATATACAAATTACCATTTGTCCTTTGTGAAATTCATTAAAAAGTTAAAAACCTCAGAATTGTCATTAGAAACAGTGTATTGCAAAATGTAACTAGTTTCCATCAATGAAGGACATTTTAAAATAATTTAACTGAAAAAGTATTGAACTCCCCATCAATTTCAGCTGCAACAGTATTCCTCCTGAATGTTTTCTGTGATTTAAGGGGAAAAACACTGAGTAAAGTTTGATTGCAAGGAATTAAATGATAAAATTTGATCAGTGTTTACCTATCTTATCTTAAAGAAATTTACAATCTAATTAAGTTGTCACAAACTAAACTAAAAAATTATAAATAGTTTAAGATAACTGAAGAAAACAAAGTCTCAAACCTAGCAAATACATTGTATAAATATTTTTTCATATGCATTTAAAATCACACAATATTATACCAAATCCAAATAAATAGGTTGCAGGCATAGCTTCTTTTTTTTTTTTTTTTTTTTAAAAGGAGTTACCAGGGATTGAACCTGGGACCTTGTATATGTGAAGCAGGCGCTCAAACACTGAGCTACACCCACTCCCCAAGCACAGCTTTTGGAGACTTCTGAAAAGAGCAAGCATTTTCGAAAATTGAAACTATTCCAAAACTGGAAAGAATTTAGATTTTAGAAGTATCACAGTAGTTAAAAGAAATTTAGAAAAATTTAGAAAAAAAATTAAGATGTAACAGGCAAAGATTTGGGGAAAGTTCATAAAGGCATTATATTAATACCACTAAAATAAAAAGGCTGCTTTAATTAAAAGTTTTAGACTTATGGTCACACATTAAGGAAATGAAAAATGAAAAATATGTCATTTTTCTAAGAAAAAACTTTACCACAAAACCATAAGTTTTTCAAATTTAAAGATCATGGATTCAGGACAACCATAAAATGGAGTGTAGTACTTTGTCCAGTACAGACCAATTTTTCTTATATTAACTAACTGATCTTGTAATAACCACTTAAAATTTATACTTCAGATTCTCTGTTTTGAAAATAGAGATTAGGTCCATTTTGGAAATCACTTTATATTAATTATACACTGAAAGTCAAGAAATAAAGCTCTAAAATATTTACCTAATTAGTGCTCTGTCGCTGTACTTTTGGACCAATACTCTGTGTCTCCTCTTCCTGACTAGGGCGTTTCCCACTGCTAAGAACAGTGCCCATGGAGCTTCTTCCTATAAATTAAGAAATGTATGTTTAAGATAGAAAAAGTGACATGAATAGTATGCTTGAATGCTTTATTTATTCTTACCTTGCTTTAATAGGTGAGTTTGCTGACTGTCTCCATGAGCATAATGTAAAATGCCACTCCCTTGAGAACAACCTGTTAGTATGTAAAACACAATAATATTACTTACACTAAATTCCAAATAAGATATGTATTAAACTGCAAATGCAAGTTTCAGAATTTGGATTTAAGATCTTTTGCGTTCTTAGAACTCAATTCTCTGTATGAAAACATAAGGGCAACTGTGAGCTATACAGCCATTTTTTCATCTTCCAAAACACACTGCAGACTATCTGGCAGTTACCTAGCCTGATCAGTTATATCAACTCTTCTAACAAAGAATATAAAAGGAAAATGGATTGGCTTGCACACACAAGTAGACTTTACGCAAAGATTTTTGTCAGTGTGTACAGATTATGGGAAAATATGAGCTTTCTCTTCCCTAGAGAGGTCAATTCATGACTTCAACAGAATATATCTCAAGACAATCTACTTATTTTTGCTTTTATTACATGCTCACCAAGATCTTTCTAGATATAGAATTCAGTTCTTCAATTAACTTAAAATAGGGAAAGTGGATGTGCTAGGGCAGGATAAAGCCTTCCATCACTGGAAAGGACTATTCCCCCTATAAATTAATAAACCAGTGCTTCCATCTGGTATTTTGATTCATAAGACTTAAAAATTTCTAGCCTGCCATTCACAGAATGGTAATCTCTAATTAAACTGAAAACATTCAGTTTTTAGACTTATAAAGCTAAAGGTCAGAGTCTGGACTAATGGCAAATTCACCAGTGAATGGTGCTACTCCGGTCTTACTATCAGCAGAGCTTCCACTAACAGCCATACTTGTTGATGTATGACATTGTACAGCATAACACTTCCCATAAATACATTTTCAATTACCATATTTATCTATATCTTACACATTTGCTGAAATACACTAGAGGCTATTCCAAGTATTGGGGATACAAGTATTACTAAAACATGGGTTCTGCCTGCAAGGTAATAGAGACAGATATATAAATCACTAAGTACAAAGAAAGGTTATTAGGTGCTGGAATGGATGTCAGGACAGGATACGGTGGGGAGTCTGAAGGAAGGAAAGGCTGATTTTACTGGAAGATTCATAGAGGTGGCCCTTGGGCCAAGTCATAAACTAGTCACCTTAAAACTCTGTTCTTGATTTCATCAATGCTATTCTTTCTTCTAATTCTAAGATAAATGAGAATGAATCTCAAAACAAATATTAAGCGAAAGAAGTCATAGATGCAAAAAAATACAAACTACATGACTCAATTTCTATTAAGTTCAAAATCAGGCAAAACTAATCTATAGTGATTACCTTTGAGGAGGAGGGGAAATTAATAAGCCCAATAAGTATATTAGGAATTTCATTAAGATGGTATTTCTTCTTCTTTTTTTTTTTAGGTACTAAGGCCAGGGATTGAACCCAGGGCCTCATATGTGGAAAGCTAGCACTCAATCACTGAGCCACATTGGCTTCCCCGAGTTGGTTTTTTTGTTTGTTTTGCTTGTTGTTGTTTTTTTTTTTTTTTCAGGAGGCACCGGGAACCAAACCCAGGCTGTCCCGTGTGTGAGGCAGGCACTCAACTGCTTGAGCCATATCCACTCCCCCCGTTTTTTATTTCTTTAGAGAACCATATGATAAGTAGGCACATGGGATCTTCATTAGAATTTAGGAAGTCCCTAAATTCATGAATACCAGTACAGCCTTCTCCATAAAACTTCCCCATAAAATGCACTAAATTATATTTTCCAGAGAATAGCAGTGCAAGAGACAATAAGAACAGAGCTTTGTTGATCAATTGGCTTGTTACTAGCTTTAGTCATAAAAAACCACAAGTCCTTATATTCATTTGTATTCTGGGCCATTACAGGAATTAAATTAGAAAATGTTAAGAATATATAATATGGAACACCTAGATTACAAAACACTTGTTTTTGAAAAGTACTTTGTTTTCTTAAAAAAGAAAAAAGTTTTACAAAGACAAAAAGGCTTATCTCATCACCTTCTCCTCATGTTAACCTGTCAACAGCACCAAAAAGCATTTTCTGCTTATAAAATTCTGACTTAAAAATTATTGTGGGGGGGAAAATGCAGGAAAAAAGTTACCAAAAGGAAATATACCACCTTTTAAATAATGCCTCTAACTGGATGAAAGTGTGGGTGATTTTTGTTCTTCCTCTTTTCTATTTTTCTGAGTTTTCTAAATTCTCTAAAGTGAACAGGCATTTTTAAAAATAGCTTCAAGGTATAATTTGTATACCATAAAATCCACCCATTTTAAGTGTTATAATTCACTGATTTTTACTAGTTTTACAGTGTTGCACAACCATTACCCCAAAAGATCTTTTAAGGTAACCACGAATTATTTTGTCTCTATAAAGATTTGCCTTTTCTGGACATTTCATATAAATGGAATCCACGTGTCTGGCTTCTTTAACTTATAATGTTTTTGACGTTCATCCAGGTTGTAGATTGTATCAGAATTTTGCTTCCTTTCATGGCTAAATAAGATCCATTGTATGGATATACCATATTTTGTTTATCCATTCAACAGCTGTTAGGTATCTGGATTGTTTCCACGTTTTGGTTATTATGAATAAAGCTGCTACATGAACATTCACACACAAGTCTTTGTGTGGATGTATGTTTTCATTTCTCTTGGGACATACCTAGGAATGAAATTGCTGGGTTGTTTGATAAATTTATGTTTAACTTTTTAAGAAACTATCAAACTGTTTTCCAAAGTAGATGCACCATTTTACCCACCCCACCTCCAATGTGTGAGGGTCCTAGGTTTTCCACATCCTCTACAACATTCATTGTCTGTCTTACTTTAGCTACTCTAGTGGGTATAAGGTAACCATTTTGTCCTAATGTGTTCAGGACTTTCCAGTTTTTAGTACTGCAAGTACTGTGTCCCAGGAAACCCCTCAATCCCAAACAATCAGGGATACTTGTTCACCCTAAGTGGGTATGAAGTTGTATCTCACAGTAGTTTCAATTTGCATTTCCCTAATGACCAATAAAGTTAATGAACAAGCATTTTATAATAGAAAAAAATTCAACTAAAAGTTAAATGAAAACTAAAATGTAACTATAGTAAATAGATTTTCATCTGTCTTATTATAAGAACAAAAGTACTTGAAGAACTAACTGCATGTATAGCTTATTCTTTTCTTTAGCAGAAAAATACAGATAGCACAAGAAAAAAATGCTTAAAAAATGAAAAGTCATAAAGAATCTTGCTCTTTGATTACCTTGTAAGGCACTGTGAAATAAAACTGACAGACAGGATAAGCACAGGGCATGAAGGGATATGCCTGCGAAGTATGTAAGTTCTTTCAAAAGGAGCAGAAACCTGAGGGGAAAACTTTTTAACAACATAGTCCAAATCCTAAGGATTTTTCCACAAACATTCCCATTTCCAGGTCTAGAATGTTTCTCCTTCCCCTGCCTCATCTTAACTCCATCTTACAAGGAAATTTCTCAAGTTTCTTTTTCTCTCAATGATCTCTCCCTTTTCTCCTACTGCATATAGAGGCAGCATCTTACAAGTTTTCACTTTCTTTTTTTTTCATTTTTCCCCCACCCATACTCCCATTTAAAGACGGTAAGCTTTAAGTGGCTTTTATGTCTTCTATGTCTTTTGAAAGCCTCATGCACCTAGCTACAAACTGTGTTACAGGTAAATAGCTTTATGATTAATTTCAAGATTTATTAATTCTTCTATTACATCAAAACTACCATAAATTTATAAATTAGTGAAGAAAAAAATTATTCCTATTTAACTTGGTACCCTGATCAGCTTCTGAAAAGAATTCCAAATAAACGATACAAGAATATGTACATAACCAGTGTAAAAAGCAATAGACAGTCCTTTAGCTAAAAGCACCTGGAGCCTGTTGCTTCCTACCCCTGTGCTACCTGTTATCTTAGTGCTTCACAGAGTTCCTGACATGGTAGGCTGTGAATTGACCAGGAGATTTAAAAGAACTTGTGAAATAATGTCTTACTGAATTTAACTTTAAACTTTAAACTGCTGGGAGAAAGAAATACATTGCCATCATCGGCAACTATTTGCTGACTGCCAGGTAAAACAAATTTCAGTAATAAAATAATTTGTTTTATAAACAATACATTTGCAAGAGAGGCCCAACGATACATTAAAGAGTATATGAGCTTTGGGGCTCTGAATCTTATCTTAACTCTTTACTAACTGTGAGGCTTTGTTTAAGTTACTTGACCTTTTTAGGTTTATTTCCTCAAGCATAAAATGAGGATCCCCAGAAGGTTACTGTGAGAATATAGGCAAAAATCCCTCAGTACCTGGCACAAGGTTGGAAGCCAGAAAAGTGAGGGCATTTGTTCCTTTTTCCCTAAGCTAATTCTTGGAGGACAGAACGCATGCTATCATGAGAACAAGGGATATATCTGCAAAATTTAAAGGTTTTATTCTAATACCAATTTAGAACATCTGACCTCCCTCCCCTTTTTAAATAAGCATTTGTCTAAAGCTGCCTTGCTTTAGCCAAATTATTAGCCTTATGTTATTTTTGGTTAGAGTCTTTGAAATGATTCAAATTCCCAATATATACCACCTTCATCACATTATTAACACACATTATTAACATCACACATATTAAGAATTTATTTGGTAACTGAATACATGTGATACACAAAACCATCACAGACCAGACTACATAAGAAAAAAAATTATGTGCAGAAGGACTAGAGACCCTATGTATATGTATGACAAATCTTTTGGCCATGTTCACAGAGCCACTGACCTCAAGTGACTACCTTGAAGCTGATGTGCACCTAAAGAGAGTAAAAATAAGCATTCTGAAAACATGATATTTGAATTTCATTTTTCCCTTAATATTGCTCTCCTCATTTAGTTTGCAACTTGATCCAAATTCTACTACATATAAGATACTTTCCATCTCTAAAATATCACTAACAGAGTGAGGGGATGTGTGTGTACCTATGCTTATGTAATTCAAGTGTACAGAAAACCTATTACATTAGCTTTAAAGACAGATTTTTCTAAAAAGATTGTGCAATAAAATTCAATAAATAATACATCTGATTAATCCTTTTGTGTTAATAGGTGTAGATATTTCTTTTTTACTTACTTCCAGTGCTGCTACAACCTGGGATATTTTCTCCAGGAGAATAGCCCATGAGGCCTCCATTCCCATTAGGATTAGATGGCACTGATGCAAGAAGACCTAAAGGGAAAAAATTTCCTATTAATTTATGATCAAGATCAAAATCAAGAATATGGACATAACCAGTTGTGAAACAAAACAAAATTAAAGGCAGTTACTGACATACCTAGTCCTCTATATCGTGAAAGCTGCTGATAGATCTGTTTCATCCTTTCAATATTCAAACGGCTTGCCTCAGCATGGTTCACCATTGGTTTAGGATAATTAACTCCTATCAAACATTTGGCTACCTTTTGGATACCTTCTGGTGCATTCCAGGGATCATAGATATATTTTGCAGGGAAGCCTCTCAGGACAGGCAAATAACGCCTTTCGGGAGAAAGAAGAAAAAGTATTAATAAAATGCACTGTAGGGGGCGAGGGTGTAGCTCAGTAGTTGAGTGCCTACTTCGCATATTGCATATACGAGGTACCGGATTCAATCCC
>PVKH010000322.1:0-40659 GCA_004027955.1 Chaetophractus vellerosus
GCATGCAGTCAAAGCTAAGGAAGAACAGCGTTCCTTTTGGGCCCTTGTGGAGCCTCTCAGCCTGTGTTCATTAATCAATTGCCCTGCAGCCTTCTCTCTGCAGGCTTTGAGGCAGAATTTAGAGATTAAAGCAAGTCAATAAGTTTCTCTCTCTCTCTCTTTTTTGATGTAATAAGGTCCTTAAAGAACACCTCTTCTAGACCACCACCTCCTGTGAGGGGACCCCAAATAGGCTCGTGGAGACTTATCCATTACTTCCCACTGCCTGACTCCCCCAGGGGAGCTGAGACTGTGTTACTCAGCACGGAGCTTTAAAATTGCTGGGATTGCCCTTTGCTGAGCCCAGCGCCCGTGTACAGCAGATTTGCCTCTCCTCTCAGTCTAGCACCACTTCCAGCAGGCTAATTCACTCCCAAAAACTGCAAGGGGGTCCTGGTGACTAAACCACAGAAAGGAAACCCCCCTCCACCCTTTGGCAGAACCTTCCCACTCTCAGGGTTTATTCACCCCCTCACAGGTCTACCGGTGAGGATTTGGATTGCCCAGCTCCCTGCCCAGAGAACAGGGTTTAGCCGCCTGTGTTTCCAGCTGGGGAGTAAAGAACTCATGATTTTATGTTGAACAGTCCAACTCACACTCCAGTTGCCTCCAGACCAATGCACCTAAGACCTCCGTCCCCCAGGCTCCCAGGAAAGACCACCCTGGCAGGCTCCCAATCAGCTGTCCTCTGCTTCAGAGCCAGTGACTGCGCATCTAAAATGATGCCATCTTGCCTCCTCTCCCCATTTCTTCCTCTCTTAAGTATAATAGCTACCATTTATGGAAGGCCTACTGTGTGCCGGCCCCGTTGCCCCGCCTACTCTCTAACCATCACAGCAACTTCAACAAGTGGATATGGTCATCCCCCATTCCACAGAGAAAAAAAGGGAGGCTCAGAGGTTTGCATTTAGTTACTAAGTTGCAGGTACAAGATTCAAACCCAGCCTCTTCGGACTCCCAAATCCCAGGCACTTTGGACGCAAGATCCCTCATGATCACTGTGTGTCCCTGTGTGCAAATTTATTCAGCTCAATTTAACTAGCCAAGCACTGAATATTAACAAATAATGTAAACTTTTAAAAAGAGGAAACATTAACCCTTGGCTTCAAAGAGCTCACAGCACTTTAGAACATTAGGACTCCCCGGGGCTCCTCCAGCTATTTTCTTTGTCACTTTGCGTAGTCAGCCATGGCTCCAACCAGCCTTGGCACATGTGAAATTAGTAGTTCTGTTTGTCCAGGATGAGCTCTGGGATCTGTCAGAACTGGGTTCAAGCCTTAACACTAAGCCTCAACTTTCCCGTCTGAAAAGGATCGTGATGACCATAGCAATAATAGGACCTACCCCAGAGAGCTGCAAGGATTACACTCGTTTTTGCCGGGGAGACTTCGCTTAGCTCAGTGACCACCATGTAAGTGCTTATTTAACGAGCCCTCGCTATTGCTACTGCATTAAATGTGGCCGTTCAAGAGTCATTCTTTTGGCCGTACGAACTTTAAGACCCTTGAGAGCCTGAAGTTTAAATGCAAACATGTCTGTCGCAGTGGCATTTAAGCCACTCTCAGCCTTAAGTACTTTAGCAAATATTGCTTGACCACCAGCAAAGAACACGACTGTATGTCACTGGAAAAGAGGACCAGGCAACAGGGAAAAGAAAGTGGAGATGAAGATAGAGGCCAACAAATGTGGCAAGTGCAAGAGGCAGATAGCTAAGACAAAATGCCCCTAAGGCCAGACCATGGACAATTTGTTATGACTTTCCATTTCAAAAATCTGGCTAATTCTCTATTATGAATGGTGATGACAGTAAAATAACAGTAATAACCAATATATGTTAAGCATTTAATTCATGCCCTGCTCTATACATCTATGTTTGATCATGACTCAGTTGCTAAAAATATAGTGAGAGTCAGTGAGGGCTTTGCTCACCTGGATTCTGAACACAGTTCCCATTGGGGGGAATCCCCCATTGCATGACTCTTGGTGGAAGGCAAAGCCACGCCACCCTGACTGCCATAGCATGGATGTGTGACTTCCTTTCAGCCAATGAGAAGCTCCTGCCCCAAGCCTTGCCTCCTGGAGGTTGACCCTAAGATGCTGGGATGGGGTGGGAAATGGCTCATGGTGGCTGCCATGGGGCAGAGGTCCAGGGTGGCCTCTGCCCCTGGATATGTCAGCACTAGTGCCCAGTGTCCAGTAGCAGCCATAGCACCAATGACAATGCCCAGACTGGTGGGTCCTCGGCTCCATGCCTGCTGTTGAGCCCACCTTGGTCCCCACCCTTGCTCTGAGTCAGGTTCTCCCAATTTCCCTGTAGTTCTGAAAGCTGCCCACCGCCTCCCGTGAATGCCCCTCCGTTTCAATTGGCCATAGGTGGCTTCTGTTGCATTCCCCTTAGAGGTTCTGATGATGTACTTGCCTAGAAATAACCCCCAAGATCAGGAATTAAGTGGGTATGAAACCACCTGAGCCAACATCACCAAGCAGTGGAGGCCACGTGCATAAACATTCCTCCTGTGGCTCAGTGGCTATTTTACTTTTTATATGAACCCCTGTATTGTTTATTATCATGGATTCATTCACACCACAAAAAATGTTGGAGGCCTCCTATATGCTAGTGATGTAATATGGTATGTCTTTGAACAAAGAAATGGAACCATATGTTTGTAGGTCTCAATCAGCAATTGAATATATACCATTGTTTTAGTCTGCTAGGCTACCGAAATGCAATATACCAGAAATGGTTGGCTTTTACAATGAGGATTTATTAGCTTAAAAACTCACAGTTCTGAGGCCTAGAAAATGTCCAAATCAAGGCATCTTGAGGTGATGCTTTCTCCCCCAAGACAGGCTGCTGGTGATCCTGGGATCCTCTATCACATGGCAAGGCACATGGTTGTGTCTGCTTCTTGCTTCTGGTTTTCTCTTTCTGTTTCTCCATATCCATCCCATTTATAAAGGACTCCAGAAAGAGGACCCACACTGGGCCACATCACAATCAAAGTAACCTAGTCAATAGGTCCACCCTACAATAAGTTCACACCCACAGTAATGGATTAGTTCAAAGGACATGATTTTTCTGGGGTCCGTAAAAGCCTCACACTACCACACTGGGTTTCACACAATCACCTTTATTCTGAGACAGACTGGAAACTCATTCAAGGACATACAAGACCAGCTATAACTGAGATGCAATTAGCCCCTCATTCTATGTGCTCCAAACGTCTTATTTTTCAGAACCTAATTGTAACAATTGATCTAAGAGACACAATAAGATGGATTTTTCCTTCATAGTCTGGCCATAGGAAGACCTATACACAGAGAGAGGTGCAAATTCACTAAGCTCTTGACCTTAAAGGATGTGAAGTCATTAAACTGCCTTAAGGAACAGTGCCAGCCAGAAATTCCAGAGAAATTCTAGCTCTTCATTGAGGAAATTAATACTTGTTTTATTGCTTATCCTGCCTCAGACACTCATCAGATGTGAAGAAATGTTGGAAGCTTCATTTAGTTCCTTCAGCTTCTTTTTAATGAAACCAAACTCTGGTGTAGACACTGTCCCACCAGCAAAACCAAGACGAAGATGCAGTGACGGCCATCAGGGAATGATTTGGATTCCTAGGGCTGTTGTAAAAATGCATCACAAAGTGGGTGACTTAAACATGAGAGAAAGGTATTGTCTCCAAGTCCTGGAGGCTGGAAGTTCAAAAGCAAGGTTTCGGCAAGGACCTGCTTCCTCTGAAGTCTACAGGATTCTGCCGGTGGCCTGCCGGCAACCCAAGGCATCTTTGGCCTGTGGCATAACTCAAGCTCTGCCTCCGTCACATGGCTGTCTTCTCTGTCTGTGTGTGTCCAAATCTCTCCCCCATGTGAGGACACTAGTCATATTGGATTTGGGCCCATCCCAGTCCATTTTGGCTCCATCTTAATGAATCACATCTTCCAAGTGATTCAAACCAGATCACATTCATGAGAACAGGGGTTATGGCTTGAACGTCTCTCTTTGGGGGACACAACACAATCCATGATAAGGAAGTTACAGGCTAGGTGAGCTTAACGCACCTGTGATCTCATTAATGCAAGAGACTAATTGGCTTTATAAGCCACTGATACACGGGCCTCAGCATTTGTCACTCCTGGAGCTTCCTCCTTTGCCCTGGGACACCTCCCCTGCTCTAGGCAGCAGCTCGGACATGACAGGGTCCCTTCCTGGGGAAGGGCATGACACAGAAGGACGGGGTGCCGGTTCTCAGCTTTTGAGTTCAAAAATAGCCTTCTGAAACTCACTGGAGAGATAAGAGTTTACAAGAAAAGGTTTTTGAGTCACGCAAACCACGATCCTGAAGGACCCAGGGAAACACGTTTCATGGCGTAAACAATAGACTGGAAGAACACATGATAAAGTGGCAGCCAGTTTCTCCTGCCCCGGGGGAGAATTTTTAAATGCGCTCTGGCTTGGGTGAAGGAGCACAAGGAGAACGCTGACAGGCAGGGTGGGTGGGCTGAGAAGGGCCTGTGTACCGCGGGTCCTGTCCTCTGGAGACACATCATGTGGGGAGCAGGGAACAATAGACGCCCCTTTCCCATCTGCTGATATTTGGGGATCCAAGGGCAGAGACAACCTGTGCCTCGCTTCCCAGCTGGGGACCAGCACCTGCGGCTCCGGCCACCCCAGGGGGTCTGATGCAGCAGAGTAGACGGAGGCCTAGGGCAGCCCCACAAAGCCCCCCAGAGCCCCAAGCATGTGTCCTCCTTGCTGAGACGAGCTCAGTGAATGCTGAAGGGAAGACGAGCAGACCTGCCAAGGACTCAGGCTCAGGGCAACGCAGACACAGAAAGATCTGGGAGGACGCGTGACCCCTGATCACATGGGAGCAGGGATGTCTCAGAACTGACAGCAATGGACAGCAACAGGCAGGACAAGGCGGCCCTTCCTGTCCTGGCTGTGGCACTTTGCCTTTGAATATGTACCCCGCTTTGGGGAGAAGGGACCTGAACAGTCAGAGGAAACCTTGAACTGGCTGTGCTTCTGTGGAGTTAACCAGATTGTTTCCACCTCCAGGTGGGGGCTTGACATATAAAGATGAAACCAAGGTTGCAGATTTGGATCCTGAGTTAGGAAACTGAGATCCGTCCTCTCTAGAAAAGCTTGATTACGGAGGTGGTGAGTTCTACACCCTCACACAGGAAAGTGATAAAATGTTCTTTGTCATAAGACATTGTGCTTCTTCATCTGGGCTCCGTGGATTCCCTGGGAACCGCTGAGTCCTGTGATGGTTAGTTTTTTTTATGTGTCAGCTCGGCCAGGCCATAGCACCCAGTTATTCAGCCAAGCACTGGCCTAGGTGTGGCTGTCCCGGTGTGCTGTAGGTGTGGTTGCCATCTGCAATCATGACTTAAGAGAGGGAGATGACGTCAGACAGTGTGGTGAGTCTCACACAGTCAGTGGAAGGTCTTGAGGGCAGATAGGAGGTTTCCCTGAGGAAGAAGAAATCCTGCTGTGGACGGCACTGCCAGCTCCTGGCTGAGGGGTTCCAGCCTACCGGCGCCACAGATGTTGGATTTGCCACCCGCAAAGCTCATAAACCAATTCCAAGAAAGAAAAAGAAAGAAAGAGAGAGAGGGAGAGAGGGAGGAAGGAAAGGAGGGAGGGGAAGAGGAAGAAAGGGAGGGAGGGAGGGAGGAAAGAAAGAGAAATGGAGACAGAAAAGCTATCTCCATATGTGTGTATGTAAATAATCTCCCACTTGGTTCTGCATCTCTGGTAGAACTCTGATACTGTGTGTGTGTGTGTGTGTGTGTGTGTGTGATATGTTGTAGGTTTTCACTTTGACAATAACATTAAAAACGTAACATACTCTAAATGCCTGGGTGCCCCCTGATTCCTCTGGGTTTATGTTATTAGACCGGGGATCACCCAAAGGGGCAGCGCCTACCTATCTTGTGGATCCCTAAGAATGTTTTCTTCCTTTAAATGGTTTTGCACAACACTCAGCTTTGTTTTCCTAAAGGCCTGGTGCAGAAGATCTGCTCAAGCCTGGCTGGGGCACTTTCTTGTCTCTGGTGAGTTAGTTCTCTCTTGGCTGTTGTGGATATTAAATAAATGAAAACAAGAAACGTGTGCTGTAAATTAGGAGGCCACATAGAACTGTAATCTCCATGGAAATCCAATCTCTGTGCTGTAGAATCGATGCTGGTTTCTATTTAATAAGCTACAAAATATTCTGAGATAGTCCAGAGTTTTAATTGCCATTTGCTCTGTGTGTGTAGGTTTTGAAAAGGAAAATGAAACTAAATATCTAACATTAAAGGTATAACTGTGGAGGTCCATTCTTTCCTAAGGGAAAAACAAAGATCCAAGCCCTATTTTATCTATTGAGGACACACGTCAGTGTATATAAACTGGAATTGCTATTTTGGAAAAGACAATTCATTAACTTTGGAGCCTAAGTGAAAATGAGCTCAAAACAGCCGGTGGGAGTGGGGGTGTGGAGCAGAAATCCCCTGTGTCTCTTTTCTCTGTTGAAGAGCTTGATAACTTTCTTGCGTGGGATCTGGATTCTGGCTGGTAGCCTAGGGCACTGAGCATGGCAGAGCCACTCAGTTCAAGATGATATTCTATTAAATTGAGCGCAAAGTCAATCAGCAATATATCATCAAAATAAAAATGCACATTCTGAGTGTCATTTACCCCTTCCAATGATATTCTTGTGTTGCAAGCACAGACAGCTTAATCTAAAATGCCTGTAAAATTCCTGTCCAGAGGCATAAAAGAGACAGGTTCATTTAAAGTGATTAGCGAATGACTTTAAGAGGTCATTCACTGATGTTCTTTACCCCAAATCTTTGAATATTCTAGTCTTTTCTAATAAAATATGAGCCACAGAGTATCACAAGATGTTTAAACACACTTTCAAAACAAAGCATAAATAAGAGATAAAACTATGACAGAATTAGTATACCAAAATGAGTTTGATCTTCTCAAAGCAGTCATTGTGAGGCTCTGGAAGCAACAGACTTGTTTCACTGCATTTTGGAATGGCTTCGTGAACTTCTTTATAAGTGATCCAAGAAATATGGGCTTAATTATTTATTTAAACCCTGTTTTAACTGGCAAAGAAGACCTAGGATTAATCTCCTTTACTCATTCTTCTCAACTGAGTGATTTTAAACTATTTCAAAAGTTCAAATCTGACCTCAAAGACCGAGGATTTGCCAACAGAGAGAACAATGTGTCTGTCTTTGAAAGAGTTTTGTTTGGCCCTGCATACCTAATGCCCAGCCCATAATTTTTGTTAAATAAATGGCCATACTTTTGAAAGTGAATCATAATAGTTCAGGTGTGTGTTTTAAGTCAAATGCCACTATTTCATAATATGCTTGATTTTTTTTGCAAATATAATGGTACATATACATTGAAATAAAAATTTCCCAGCATTATGAAGGGATGTGTATTAATTCCAACCATGCTGGTGTTGTCAAGACGTTTATGGAAGTCCTTTTCTCGGAATTTGTTTAATAGTATAGGGCCTCACCAACCCACCAGCAGTTCTCAACTAGACATTTATCATCAGGCACCAAACAGGAGATTCAAATAATCCACTGGTTCCCGAATTATTTTAGTGGAGGCAGCTGGTATGTGGAAAGTACTCTGGATTGAGAACAGACTGAGAGTCATGATAATCAGATGATTATCAATGTAATAAGCACCTCCTATCCTGAAGCACTGTGCTGGGCCTTGAGAAGCATTCAGAAAAGAGCTGTTAGCCAGCAGTGCTCAAAAGGATTTAGGAATCCCTCCCCTAAAGGGAGATGGCCTTGGATGCAAAGAAGCACACTGCCCAAGAAGAGGTAGTATGCAAGCAAGTCGCTGTCCTGGGAGCACAGATGAAAGGGGGGAGGACTCTGGAGAAATTGTGAAAGCCTCATGGTGGAACTAATATGTGAGCTGAACCATAAAGAATGGATGTGAATTTAGTAAACAAAAAGGAAATAAGATACTAAAGAATGAAGATAAGAAGGTAAGGCGGGAGAGTATACTTAGTGAGTTCTTTTGAATAAATACTGCCTGCACGGACTGTGCTGAGCACAGGTCCAGAAGTCATGCCACCACTTTCTGAGAGGTCATAGTCTAGCGCAGTTCGCAAGCTCAGTCCGATTGACCTTTGGGCTGGGTCATTCTTTGTTACAGGGGCCGTCCTGTGCAATGTAGGATGTAACAGAATCCCTGACCTCTACCAACTAGATCACAGCCAAATCACAGCCAGAACTGTCTCCAGACTTTACCCAATGCCCCCAGGGGGTAAAACCTCTCCATTGAGAACCAGGGCTCTAGTGCAGCAAGCCAAACAGATAACAGGTATGCAATTCAGAGGGACAGAGCCACGAAGGATACTGGGAAGCTGAGGATAAGTCCCCATGCAGCCCGAGGGCCCAGGCACGGCTGCTGGGGGGAGACGGGACAGTATCGAGTCTTAAAGAGTGAAAACAGACATTTCCCTTCAGGACATTGAGTTCAAGCCAGTGATGGGCCAATCAGGGGGAGAGATCGTTGGGTACTTGAGATCTGTTTGTTGCCCAAGGGAAGGTAAGAGACTGGCGATGACTATCTGGGGGGCACTCAAATAGAAGTGGAAGTTGCAGTCTTGGGTTTTGGTGAAATTAGGAGAGAATGTCCAGCAACAAGAGAAAAGAGCAGAGCAAGTGACAAAAGATGTGCCAAAAACAGATCACCCAAAAACAGATGGTTCCAGAAAAGATCAAAGAGAAGACCACAGGAGAGAGTTGTAATAGCAAAAACAGCTGAATGTCTGAATGTGAGGAAAACTGAGAAAAAGCTGCTGAGTTTTGTCATCGAGAGGTCACTTGAAGGGTGCTCTCAGAAGCCAGAGTATAAAGGGGCACAGAAATGCGGTGGCAAAGGTGCCAAGCAACTCTTGTAATCAATTCAAGGATGGAGTAAAAGGGAGTTGGGAGGGTGGAGGTGAGGAGGTGTCAGGGTTACAGAAATATTTCTTTAGGAGAGCAAAGACACAAAGATGTTTGTAGGCTAAAAGAAAAGAACAGGAATAAAGGAATATTCAAGGGAAAGAGAATATATTTACGGAGCAGAGTCTTAGAAGACCCAGAAACAAGAAAATAAATGCATATATTTTCCTTTAAAAGATAGAGCTAGACCTTTGCCTCAGGGTATTATGTAGAATTAATGGCAGGTTAAGGCTCCTAGTGTGAAACCCAAAAAAATAGGGATAAATTACAAAATGCTATTTTTTAAGCATTAGAGAAATGTGGAAGCCATAAGGACTAGATAAACTGAAATTCTAGATATGGGAAAAACAGTCTGAGGCAAATTGATGATCACTGGCCATTTTTGGCCTGGGAGATTTTTTTGTTTCTGGGTGGAGACTGAGGATCAGGACTAGGTGGACTTTTAATGGGAGGACAGCAAACCAGCAAAGCATCTAGCAGCAAATAAGGCTTACAAATTGGAAACTAGATGAGTCTCAGAATATTTACTGAATTCTGGAGCTATATGGGAGAATGGGGAGCTGGGTCCAAATCTCTAAACAGAAAATGAATTATCCTGCATCCTCTTGGTACTTAAAAGCGCGTCTTCCCTGGAGACATTTGCCAAATATTGAAAGCTGCATAGGGATGTGTACACAAATCTTTGCTGTGCTTCCCTTCAGGGGACCTAATTTCTCTCCCATTGACTGTGGACTCTACTTAGTGACTCACTTCTAATTAATAGCGTATGACAGAAATGGGGGAGTGTGACTGCTGAGCCTAGATCATATACAAGACATTGCAACTTTGATCACTCGTTCTGGGGGAGCAAACTGCCATGCCATGAGGACATACAAGGAGCACTATTGAGAGGCCACATGGTCAGGAAATGAGGGCTCTGGCCAACATCCAGAGAGAAACTAAGGCCTCCTGCGGACAGCCAAGTGACCAAGCTCAGAAGCAGGCACTCCAGCCCCAGTCAAGCTTTCATCTTGACAGCAGCCCCGGCCAACATCCTGAATACAACTTCATAGTAGACCCTAAGTCGAAATCTACCAGCTAAGCCACTCCCAACTTCTCAACCAACAGGAACTGTGTGATAATAAGTATTTGTTACTTTGAGCAGCAAAGCATGGGGGTAATTTGTTACATAGACATAGATAACTAATACAGGTGTGAAGTTAAAGAGCTAAACTGAAAACCTCTGAAGGGAAGAACTAAATGTTCTGCAGGGTTGAGATAAAGACCTCGTGGGCTCTCAATTAACAGCCCAGAACAGGGGCAAACCAAAGGTAAAGTGAGTCTTCTTAAAACTGTAGCTCAACAACCAACTCAGCTCAATCTCTGATTGCATTAAAGTGACTAGTCTCTTACCGTGTCTGCTTAAACAAAGGAAAGAAAAACTCTTCTTGGTGGAAGAGAACATCATCTGGAGCCTCTACTCTTCTTTTATACATAATATCAAGTAAAAATGCTTGACATGCAAGGGGGGACACTATATGACCAATAATTAGGAGAAAAAAACACTCAATAGAGTCAAAACCACAGGTAAGCTAAATTTTCTCAGTAGCAATCAAGGATGTTAACTTGATTAATCTGTTTCTTAAAATGGAAGAAAAGATTCATAAAATAGACAAAAGATAATTTGCCAAAGAACTGAAGTCTATATTTTTAAAAAATCAAATGGACATTCTAGAATTGAAAAATTATATCTGAAGTTGAGGTCATAATGGACAGGTGTAGCAGTCTGGCAGTTTGATGTAGTTATGAATTCCAAAAATAGATATTGGATTAAGCTTGTAAACTGGTCTGTTCCTCTGGGCATGATTAAGTTATGATTAGGGCTTTAACTGGGCCATGTCAGTAGGGTGTTGAGCCCTGCCCCTTGGTGGGTGGGAATCAAATATAAAAGGCAAGGCAGAGGCCAGAGGGAGCAGTTTTGATGTTGGAGTTCTGGTGTGGAAGGAGAGAAGGCCCCAGGATAGAGACGAGCCATTCGTCTGAGAGTTCACAGCTGGCCTTGGAGAGAGGCAAAGCCTAGAGAGCCTCACAGTCTACAGCTGACCTTGTGGAGGAACCAGAGGAGCTGAGCCTGCAGAGAAACAGAGCCCCGGGAAGAGAGGAACCCAAGAAGCCTGAACCCTGGCAAACGTGGGCAGCTGCCTTGCTCTAACACATGCCAATGGACTTTGGTGAGGGAAGAAACTTATGCTTTATGGCCTGGTAACTGTGGGCTTCTGCCCCAAATAAATACCCTTTATAAAAACCAAATGATTTCTGGTATTTTGCATCATCACCCCTTTGGCTGACTAATACAATAGGTTTAACAGCAGATTAGACACAGCATACCCCAGTATAGTGAACTAAAAGAAAGGCTAATAGAAACCACCCAAATTGCAGAGAGGAAAAATGACTGAGAAAAAAGGTTAAGAGCATAAATGGCATGTGGTATACACTCAGGAGGTCTAACATACATGTATTGAAGTCCCGAAAAAGGAGAAGGAAAGAGAAAAATGGACAGAATATTCAAAAGGACAGTTGCTGAAAACTTTCAGTGATAAAAAAGGAAGAGAGGTATTTCATCTTCTGAAATATTAGCAAATGGAAAGAGAATAGGTAATGCAGAGGAATTCTGATATTGAACCGTAAGAGGCTGAGAGAGTTTATATAGCCGTGTCTTCTCAGTGAAGTAGGACAAAAGTTCGCCTTCGTAGAGTGGGGGATTCAAAGAAGTGAAACTTGAAGAGAGTAGAAAAGGGAGAGGGTCGTCATGGTAGGTGACTAACTGGTGGGAAATGACTAGGGGCAAATGTTAAGGAATGTCAGGTAGCAAGAAGCACTCAGCAGATGATTCTGTAAGATAACTTTGTGGTGAGAATAATTAACTCTATTGAGTATCTTCCTCTAACAGCATCTAGAACTCAACATCAAGGCCAGAAAAAAAAAGTGCATTCATGTACACACACGGATGAATTTAATCAATGTTAGGCACAAGCAAGATGGGTGATGAGGACATTCAAGTATATATTTGCAACAACCATTAAAATGGGTATTCATCAAATATAGGCCAAGTGGGGAGACAAATCAAGGTAAGGGAAGACTAACAGAATGGGAAAACTAGGGTGAGGTTATGGGACAACTGGTTTTGATGGAGAAAACAAAAGAACATTCAGTGGGAATGAGAGAGTAAAAGAGCCCAAAGGTTGTAGGCATAGTGTGTCATTTGCCCTTTGTAGGCAGAGTACCTCTGGGTGGTTATAAGAGCCATAAAAAGGACATGAATAGCATTTTCTGAAATGAAATGGCAGTGAAGGCTATTGATGCTAAAAAGGCTGAAAAACTGTGAATCCAACAGTTACTTCACTTCTCTCTACTAAGTAACGACCTCAGATCAGACCCATGCTGTTTGCTCTATATTTAATCTCCTTTTTTCTTTTTCCTAATTATAGAGCTAAAATGTAGTGTTTTCTGGGATTTTTAGTTAAGGTCTAATTTTTAAGAAAAGTTTCATCCTGTAAGTGTCCTTTGTTGACATGAAGCAGTCTTTTAAAATGTCTATTCAAACTGCTAAAAATGAAAGCATAGAAATAGCATTTTTAAAAGTCACCCTTTTATGAATGCCTGCCCATTTCCCTTTTGAGCCCCAGCTAAAGATAACATTCAAGCTTATAGAATTTGAACTTCCCTGAAAAATCCACCTGGCCCTTAAAATTTGAGGTGGAAAACATCAAGTCAGCACATTTCAAAAAAGAAGCAAGTAAGAATATCGAACTCTACTGCTCAGCTTCTCCTTAAAATATCAAGACTGAGAGAAGTGCATTGTTGGGACAACTTAGGAAAAAAGTGATTTGGAAAACATAGCAGGGATATCTCTGTAACGCCACGGTCCCTCTTCACCCTGCCTTGCTGGGTATTTGTCTAATAGTGAGCCATACCTTATGGAGTTAGGGGTATTAACCTGAGAAAAATGAGGGTTGACACATTCAGTATGCACAAGATTTTATGTCTTAGGAAGTCGGTTAACAGAAGGTAAGTTAGAAGCTCCTCAAAATGGAGTTCCATGGTTTAGCCACACATTCATAGAAATGTCTTCATCCTCAGGTAAACTTAACTTAGGGAACCTTACATGTGCCACATCTCATCAAGCACAGTTTCTTACCTTTAAGTTTCTTTAAATTGAGTACTTTAGAAGTAAACACCCACATTTCAAACTAAAAACAGTTAGCTGGCTCAAATAATTTAAAAAAAACATAATTTCTCTTTGGTTTTATTCTACCATAGATCTTAGCTCCACAAGGTCAGAACTTGTCATATATATATATATATGTTTACTGAGAGTGCAAAACTACAAAGAAACTAATTTTTCATAAGCTTTCATAAGCTTAATTGCATTTACATGACATCGGCTTGAGCTTGTAAGTTTAGAAGAAATTCATAAGCTTCTAGAAATACCTCCTTAAAACAATAGCTAAGAAAACATGGTCGGTTTTTATTTGCAGGAAGCCTGACTATCTTTGGATACACTGTCATATTGTTGTTTTTAAGTCAATACATTCATTTTACAAAATTCCCTATGAATTTGTGACTTGGTAATAGAGTGTCATAACAAAGTCAACTGAAATTTATAAAGCACCAACATAAATGTTTTCCTAATTTTTCCCCAAAGTGACTGAGATAAGATTTTCAATATCTAAAGTCGTTATCTTCCCATTTTATAGAAGATGATTTGTTCTATTTTCCCTTTAAACTCTTCTTTCTCCAACCGAGAGTCTTTGTGTAGCACAACTTCATAAATATTCAGAAACAGCCACCCTCTCTTTTGTATGCTCAAAAGTGCCAGTGAAATCAGTAAGTCCCAAAGAAACCATCAAGTAAATTAAAGTTTTGCAATACGTGTCACTTTTTTCTTTTTTCAGGCAAAGCCATTTCATTTTATCCTTCCCAGATTAAAAGCTTCAATGGTAAAACTGTGCATTAAAATCTCACATCATTTTAGTTTATCTAACAATTCTATTTTTTTGGGAAAAGGTTGCAGAACCTGCTATAATAGCCAGTTGCATCCTGACAAGTGCTTCTATTTTTATCAATGAGCACCTTGACTTTTCTCTAAGCTAGGCCTAGCCTCTAGGCCCTAGAGGGAGGTGGAGAATTAAGTATTGGATCTTACATCTTTACATTTTATGAACTATGTTAATCACTCCCTCTTTAAAACCTGATTCTGGGCCAATCAGGCTTGAGGCTTTATGCCTGAGACTCTTGAGCCCTGGCGTGGGTAGCAGCAAGGGAGGTAGACATAAAGTAACAAGAAAAACATGGAGCATCTTCCAGAAACATTCACAGGTGGGTAATTTAAAATGCAAACATTGGAGAATAGAATACAACGTTCGTGAGAAATTTTAGGCTAAAACACCAGACGTGACATTTAGTATAAATTAGAGTTTCTCTTCTATAGTCTCAGAAACTAAGAATCCAATGTGAACAGTCCTTGCCAAACTAGAGTTTCAAAAGGACTTTTCTCTCTGATGAAGACTCCCCAGAGTATTCTACTACAAAGAGTTGGACACTGCTAATTCTCTCGGGCCATATTCACTCAGCAAACATTTATCCAGCAGCGTCTGCAAGGGAGCCAGCTCCTGAGCTTTGCTTGCCCTTTTCCAAGTCTGGTGTGCTGACCCTCTCCCTTCCTGTCCTAGAACATTTGGCTGGCTCTTGAGGCCCATCTGGGGGACCAAATCAATTCACAGTTGAACTGGAAGGTTTTCACTAATATTTGGATTCCGTAATAATAAAACAATGGTGGGGAACTGGGCATAAACCTTGCCAGGTAATTTCCAACTGTGTGCCGGTGACAGGCCTGGGCGTTTTAAAAGTGGGAAAAAGCAGATGGCCTGATTTTTGTCTTTAAATAATTTGTAATATCTTTGGCCAAAAAGTGCACACATTGGGAGCTGATGAACAACGTAAGAGAAGCAGAAGGATAATTAGAGTATGTCATAGTGTGTACTGGACTAAGTAGGGGCAACCTGGCTAAGACAGCTCAAACTGTGGTACATTCAGGGAACACTCAGCAGTCAATATCATGGCTGAGAAAACCATGACTCAAGCTCTGGCCGGGGGGTAGGAAGCAGAGACATCTCAGAAGCAGCCAGTGAACAGCAGAAGAGATGGAGAAGGCAGAACTCATCTTTCAGGCCCCCCCCCCCCCATGGACCCACACCTGGTTTTCCAGGGTGGGACTGGACCAAGGCATAGAGTTCAGCTTCACACACTTGACCTTCCTCTTTCAAGCATTTTGGCCACAGGCCCTGGATTGACCTTGACTTGACCTGGGACTGGCCCAGCCCTTTCCCTCGGGCTCTGCCTCTTTGCGACCCAACCCTGAGCAAATTCCAGGCACCCTCAGAATGCAGCAAACCCTTCGACCCCTGACTCTAGGATTGGAGGTCTTTCCCAGCAGTTGAGGATGCTGGGTCAACACTCCCCAGGTTTCTTCACATGCTCCCTTTTGTGGACTCAGCACACAATTGCCCCAGAAGATTTCTTACATGCTGCCCACATTTTTTTTTGAGCTGCCATATCCTGCATAACTAAGTGGTATATTTAATATTAATAGATTTTCTATTTACATCATTTACTACTTAATGACCTACTGTAGATAATCTTCAGTATTTTTAATGTATCAGATTAGCTGTGCTCCATTGGCTTCTCCCCTGCTCTTTCTGGGATGTGTTTTTATAGCCTCATTAGTCAACTGGCTTGTCTTGTGGTGGCAATGTATTTTCAGGGCATCTCACTTTTGATAGGTGAAAAGGATAAGAAATATCCCCAACCTGCCCTCTAGAAGAGCAGAGGTGAGGGTGACTGTACTACTTTCCTGAGACTCCTAGAACAAATTATCACTAACTTGGAGGCTTGAAAAAACAGAAATGTATTGTGTCATGGTCCTAAAGGCCCGAAGTCCCAAGTCAAGGGGTTGGCTCCCTCTGAATCCTCCATTGCCTCTTCCAGCTTCTGCTGTTTGCTGGCAATCCTTGGCTTACAGCTGCAGCCCTTCAGTCTCTGCCTCAGTTGTCACACGGCCTCTTCCCTGTGTCTGTCCGTGTGTCCATATTCTCCTCTTCTTGTAAGGCCTACCCTAATTCAATCTGGTATCATCTTAACTAAGCACACCTGCAAAGACCCTATTTCCAAATAAGGCCACATTCATGGGACCAGGAATAAGGACTTGAACTTATCCTTTGGGGGAGAGAGGCACAATTCAACCCATGAAACCTGCCGAATCAGAAGCTTGAGTATGAGGCCCAGAAGTCTGTTTTAATAAGTGTTCTAGATGATGCTAACATACAGTAAAGTTTGAGAACCACTGAAGTAATATTTGAGTCTTGAACAAAAGAGAAGAAAGGAGAAGAAAAAATTCACCTGGAACTGTGTTCTCAGCTCTTAGAGCACATTTGAATCACACGAAAAGCTTTTTAAAAATACTGATGCCTAAGGCCTCATAATTGGTCTTGGGTGGTGCTGAAACAGTGGTGGTTTTAATAGCTCCCCAGGTGATTATAATGTAAGTCAGAGCCAAAACCCTAAGCCCAAGATTTAATCTAGGAGCAGCATACTGAGCAAGGGGTCTGGAGGAGGTGTGGGGCCTGGAGCAGGCTCACCTTGCTTCTTTAAAGGCTTTGAGTTACAGAATAAACAACACCATGCTTTTATTTTGATGTGACAAAGAATCAAAGACCGTGTTTCTTTGGTTGAGCTACAATGGGCTACAAAATGTAATTTCAGGGTAATTTGGGAAAAAGAACTATGTGAATCGTTTAGGTGAAAAAAATGGTCCCAAATTAAGACAGAATGGGGTAAGGATTAATGTGGAGGAAGGGAAGGAATACTGAATCTTTTTTTGCTGATGCCAGAGGCTGTTTCCCACACATGGTAATGAGTCCAGCAAGAAACAACAGCAGGCTGTCAGGATGGCATCCTCTGCCCGTAGAAATCTAGTCATTGTAACAATATTTTGGCATCCATCTTCTTTTTCATTCCCTCGCCATATAATCCAAAATCAAAGGGTTCTTTCTCTCGGTGTGTCTTTTATGGCCTGTGCACTTAAAACCAGGAAGCTGATGACAAGGGATTTGGGAGCCCGCTGAATAGAAGCCATGGGCATGAATCAGACCATCCAGGAGAGAAGAAATGAAGGCTGAGTGTAGAGCCCAAAGCAATTCCTCCATTTATCCATGATTTGGAACAAGAAGAAGACCCAGTAAGGGGAGAGAAGAAATCACCAGAGAGCAGGCATAGTGCCAAGAAGTGGAGAGGTATGGAATTATCCTCAAGCTGGTGCCAGCCGAGGTCGTCAAGAGTGGCATTGGAGAAATGGAAGTGGGGGCAGTCGGCAAATGCCTGGTGGGTCAGTGCCTTCAAGAGCGTAGACAAGTTATGAAAGAAATTGACTGTGAAAGGAAGAATAGGAGATGGGAAGAAAGAAGGCCATGGGATTTTGTTTTAAAGCAGAGTAGACCTCACAGGGAGAAAGGGGGCTATGATGAGGAAGTGACTGAGGACTCCAGGAAGAGTAAAGTAATTGTGGCATGCCTTTTCTGAAGAGACCAGAAGGGGTGTGACCCAGAGCATGGGTGCAGGTGCACTTTTGCAAGGGAATAGATATTTCTTCATAAAGAGGAGCATGAGAAGATATAGTGGCCAGGAATGTCATCAACAAGGGAAATGAAGTTGGGGGGTTTATGTTAGAATGGCTTCAGTCTTCAAAGTAAAATGGGAGGTGAAGTCATCCACAAAGAGTTCAGGGAGCGGCAGGCAGTGGGGTGGGTGTTTAGGGAGAGTTCAAAAGGCATAAGACAGCTACTGAGGACAAGCAGTGGGCTCAGCTCGTTATGAAGGAACGAGCTACCGAGGAGGGGCTGAGCTTAGAGCTGGCTGCAGCACCGGCGGAGCAGGTGCCACTGAAAACTGGGGCATTGACTGAAGGTATGTGTAAGAGCAGGTACATGACTGCCTCGGCCCTGACAGAAGGCTGAGGTTTAGTGTCTGGAGATGCTGAACTAGGCAGCTGAGGTCAGGATGCAGCCTGAAACAGGAGAATTCAGTAAAAGCTCACACACGGAGCGGTGAGACCCCGGGCCCCTTCTCCTCCCCAGTTTTGACTGCACTGCAGACAGCACTAAGCACTCCCTCTACACACTCTTTAGCTCCAACAAAATGACCTACACACAGCAGTGAAAAGACCCAGCCCAACATCTCTATGTTAAAGCTACAAGCCAATAAGCCTGTCCATAGATGTATTTTAGTGCACTGTGCTTTAAAGATGAATTTGCAGCCAAGGATCTGCAGACATTTGACAGAAGCACCTGGCAGCAAGGGGCTTCTCAATCTCAGCACTACAGGAAATATGGGTTGGATAACCCTTTCTTGTGTGAAACTGTCCTGTGCACTGCTGAATGTTTAGTACCATCCCTGGCCTCTACCCACTAGATGTGAGTAGCATCCCCCAAACCAAGTTGTGACAACCAAAAATATCTCCAGACATTGCCCTGAGGACAAAATCACCCACCAGTTGAGAATACATAGCATAAAAGGAAAGACAAATTCTTTAACAAACAAACAGTAAAAAAGAAACAGAGGCCATGTAGGGAGAATAATAGCTCTCTGGAAAGAAAAACTGTAATTTGTATCTTGATATATATGTGTACTGTTTTCATATAGCAGGAATAAAGTGTGACTAAAACTAATTATTTCAGGCAACAAAAAAACAGATTGTGCAGACTAAAAATATGATAGCAAAAATGGAAAATACAATAGAAGTATTGAAAGAACAAAATTGAAGAAATCTTCCAGCTTGAAAGATAAAATGACAGAGAGATGAAAAATAGGAAAGAAAAATAAACAAAATGAAAGGATCATTCCACCCAACCAACATCCAAATAATTGATGTTTTAGAAATTAGACTCAGAAAAAATAGAGGGAGAATAAATTACCAAATAAATAACTTAAGAAAATTTTTAGGACTGAAGGACCTGAGACTCCAGGGGAAAGTTCCCTTTAAACATACAGTACAAGTGGAGGAAAAGCACTTGCCTTAAAGCATATCACTGTAAATTTTTAGAAAACTGGGGATAAAGAGAAGAACCTGAAAAGTTCCAGGGCAAAAACTGGGTACAATGGATTAGAAATCAGAATTCGATTTTTCTTAAGCAACAATGAAGGCTAAATCAAAATGAGGAAAAACCTTCAAAAATCTGAAAAAAAACAATACCAATTGTTGGCAAGGATGTGGAACAAGTAGAACATTGCTGGTGGAAATGCAACATATACGGGCACCTTGGAAGACAGTTTGGTCATTAACTATACATTTAAACATAAACTTACCATATGATCCACCAGTCCTACTCATAGATAAGAAATGAAATAAAAACATATCTCCACACAAAGACTTGTAGGCAAAGGTTTGTTGAAGATTTATTCATAAAATCTCAAAACTGACACAAAACAACTGTTCATCAATTGGTGAATGGAAAAACAAATTGTTCTATATCCATATTATGAGACACTACTCAGCCCTAAGAAGGAATGAAAAATTAATATAAACAACAATATCAATGGCCCTCAAAAATATTGTGCTAAATGAAAAAAGGCAAATACAAAAGTCTATATGTAGTATCATTCCATTTATATGAAATTCTGGAAAAAAGCAAAACTCTATTGAAACAAGGTGGAGCTGTGGTTGTCTAGAGAGGGTCATGAGGAAATTTTTTAGGGTGATAGAACTCTTCTATCTCTTGACTGGAATGGTGGTGACAAATCTGTGTACTCAAATCATCAAACTGTGTACTTTTGATGGGTGAATTTTATTGTCTATAAACTATGTGTCGATAATGTGGAGGGGCAAAAAACAGTATAAAAATCTGAAAACAATTATTCATAACCTAAAATTTTATACCCATCCAAACTAGCATTCAATTATGAGGGTATTTTTCTAAAAATGCAAGATTTCAAAAAATATACTTCTGAGGTACTCTTGCTCAGTAGGAATCCAAAGATATGCTCCATTAACATGAGGAAGTTAACAAAGAAAGAAGAAAACATGAGAAACGGAAGACAGAAACTCCAATCCAAGAAAAAGGATAAGAGACTGTCCAGTGGACAATGAATAGATGCCCAAGGATGAAAGCAGGAAGATGGAGGGATGTCTCAGAAAATAAAATGAAAGAAGCTATAGATTACCTCATGTATTTGAATATAATGGGGAGAGAGAGACACTTTTGGTGGAAATTTGGAGTTAAAATGGTCGCAAGTACATATAAAATAAGCAAAAGAGAAAACAGACAATTATGAATTTCAGTAAAGAAAACACAATGACAGTATACTAAATGGCTCATCTGTGGATTATATTATATAGATATAATAATGAAAGCACCAAATCCAATTGAAATAAATTATATTGGGAGGAGAAGTAGAGGGGAAGATAAGAGCAGAGCTTAATTCTCATCTTCCATGTAGGAGGTTGACACATAATAACTGAAACTGAAAAATCAAGAGTTGTATAAGCATGTGTCTTAGAAATATGGAGGTAAATGCTAGAAGAAACAGCTGAAAAGTTGAAGGATAATTTCTTTGGGAAACAGGGCATGGAAGTGGGAAGAGTGTGGCAGAACACTGCTTTTTTATTTTGTCTTGTGGAACCATGAAACATTTTTAAAGTAAAATTTAAACAAAAATAAGGGCAATGCATCAAGAGGGATGCCCTGATAATTTGGTTAAGTTAGAAGCAGAGGCAAAAAGAAAAGTGACGCTAATAAATACAGAGGACAAGGCCACAGGTCATAGTCGGGATAAAGAACAAAGTCAATATGTGATGGCGGTTGCAAAGACATAGAGGGAATTAATGAAAGCAGTGTGCAGGGTGGGGGAGTGGAATTACGCAGTCAGATCAGAACATTTTGTTTTGAAAACTATCTGCATCAATTTTCTGTTCTTCTATAGGTCATGTCTCCAAGCACCTATTTTATTTCTCAAACAAAATGTCCCTTTTGTTCTACACCAAATAATTTCATCAATAGTGTAAAAGCCATGACGGTAAAGGACAATTATCAAGGTAATAGCAGTTACTGCCCAAGTTTTAAAAATACACACATCACTAAACATTTATATGCTATAGCAGTTGGCTGGAAATGCTTCCATTCCCAGATGAATGTGCTTATCTTTGGATACCCTGTTCTTCTATTTAAGATTAACTAAAAGCCTGCACTTTTAAAAAGGCCTGTTACTGACACAAAACACAGCTCCTGTTGACCATGATTAGGAAAACAAGGCTTAATTCATTACATGGACACCATGCTTTGAGAATCAGATTCAATGAGCTCCAAAGGCAGGGATAGGCTAAAAATCCTGAAGTCCAAAACTCAATCAATGGCTTAGGTGGTTTTAAATATATCTGAAAAATGGAGGTAAGCATAGTGCCCCCCTCATAGGGTCATTGTCAGGGTTACAGAGGAAATACGTGAGAGCGCTTAGAATGGCCCTGGTACAGGGTGCGTGGGTGATTCCTGGGAGCATGAAGGTCTAGGAGGGGTGGTGATATTGAGCAAAGGTTCTTTTCTCCTGATGCGTCTTTAAAAGCCAATTTCTGAGACACCGGGGTTTCAAAGAGAGAAAGAATTTACTTGGTTGCACAATCAAAGAAGTACAGAGGCCTCATGGCCCAAAACTGCCTCTCTGATCTGCAGAACTTCTAATATTTTATAACATCAGGGTGTTAATGAATAATTAATAAACATTAAGGGGCTGAACAGGATTGGGGTGGGCCCCAAACCAGGTGTAGTCACAAAGTTACAATCATTATCAGAGATTAAGGTTCTGGGTCAGAGCAGAGGTCAGACACAGGAGAATCTACGTGGATATTAAACAGGAGGGTGGAGAGGTTACCATCACAATAGTAAGCACACACAAGGGTGTATGCTTCATAAACAAGGGGAAATTCAATCTAGAATTACCACCACAATAGTAAACACACACAAGGGTGAGCCTACTTCATAAACAAGGAGAAGTCCAATCTAGAATTACTATCACAGAGGTACACATAAACAAGGGTGAGGTTAAGTCTCCATTAACCATGAACAGGGGTGGGACCACTCTAACTAGCATTGGTAATTTCAGGTATTAACCTTCTGCTCTTTTTAAATATAAAGGCACCTATATAATGATTTAGTAATCAAAATTCTGTGTTAATTCTTAACCCTCGGGAGTTAAGAGGTGGTACCATGGGGCAGGCCCACCTTCCACCCACGCACGTTGTCTGCTATTCTTTCCTGGCAGGTTTATGGGTTGCCTTGTAAAGGACTTTGGTGTGACCTTGACTTTTCTCTCCTATTAGGCTGAAATGTCTTAAAGAGCAAGAATTGTCTTACTTACTTTGATCCTTCAGCATGATAGGACTTGCAATAATAGATGCTCAACTCCTATTGTGAAAAATGAGTTTGTGAGATAATGCGCATGATCCACCATCCGAGGGTGCTTTTTCCTCCCCATTACGGGTTTAGTTGTGTCCCCTCATGTTCAAGTCCCAATCCCTGTTCCATGAATATGGCCTAACTTCAAAATAGGGTCTTTGAAGATATGATTAGTTAAAATGAGGCCAAATGGGATTAGGGTGGGCCCTATCCAATAGGAATTTTGTGTTGTTTTTTTTTAATATGGAACGCTTCGCGGATTTGCGTGTCATCCTTGCACAGAAGCCAATTTTAGTATATGTGCTGCCGAAGCTAGCACAGAATTTTGTCTTTATTAGAAGGAAATTGGGCACAGGACACACAGACACAGGGAGAGAAGGCCATGTGACAACTGATGCAGGGATTGACATGCTGCACCTACAAACCAAGGAAAGCCATGGATGGCTGACAACCAGCCAAAGCCAGAAGAGACAGCGAAGGATTCTCCCCTACAAGTTTCAGAGAAAGCCCTGCCAACACCTTGCTTTCAGACTTCTGGTCTCCAGGACTATGAGAAAATTAATTTCTGTTGTCTTATGCCTCTAGTTTGTGGTACAGTGTTATGGTAGCCCCAGAAAACTAGTACACACCTGAAAGGGTGATGTGATAGCTGAGAATTTGTTGCCTGGGGCTCCACAGTAAGGGAATTATGGACCTCCCCTTTATTCTACCCATGACACTTAGGCTGACAACAGGGCCTATCTCAGACATGTTTCCTGATAGGATGGAAGACAGAGATTCTCAGGCTCCCCACTGTCTGTTGGTAAAAGTCCAAACTCCTCACTTTTCATTCATAACATTAGTTTGGGTGGTAGTAGTTGCTGTAACAGATAAACTTTCAAATCTCAATGGATTCACACAATAGAAGTTTATTACTCAAACTAAGTCTGAAAGTTGTGTTCCCGAATGCCTGGAATCCTTCCACAGAATTGTTCCATGACCCAGGTACCTTCCATCTTGGGGCTCTGCCATCTTAAACCAGTTCCAAAGTCACCCTCACAGTCATCGCCATTCTGGCAAGGAGAAAAGAAAATGGAGGATCAAACATAGCAAGAGTATTTTAATGTGCCTGGCTCGAGAGTGGCTCAAATGTCTTCTGTCCACATTTCCATGACTGGGACTCAGTCACATGGCCACCTTCAATGGTGAGGGAGGCTGGGCAGTGTAGACTAGCTGTGTTCACAAGATGGGGAGAAGACACATGTGGTTAACTGCCAGAAAGCTCTGCCACAGTGGCCATCCATAGCCCACCTCTCCAGGCTTAGAATCCACCCACCACTCCAAGCTTCCTAGGCATTTCCCAAATTGAAATATTTGTTTTCTACCTCTGTGTCTTTGCACCTCCTGGAATGTCCCTCTCCATATCTTCACAAGTTCAAATTTGATACTTTCTCCAAGACCCGTACTTGAATAAACTACAAGAATACTCTCTTTTCTCATTTCATCTCTCTCTCTCTCAAAGAACTCACCACTTTGCCTTATTTGTCAGCATATCTGTCACCTCTGTTAGAAAGCAAGCTCCTCCTAGGAAGATGGCCATGTCTTAACATTGAACCTCACCAAAGCACACCCACAGAACTATTTATGCCTTCCTGAACTGCATCATTCACTCTCTGTCCCATGAAAGAGGTACAGTACCTTGCACATGGTAGGTGCATAGTGACCTGAACAACAAGGATCTCTGACCCAGCTTGTGCCCTTGCATACACCTCCTACCCTATCCATGGACTGACCACAGCTATCCAACTCCTTGAATAAAATCTACAGTGTCCGCCAGAAGTGGCTTTGCTAGAACTTTTAGCATGCTTATCTCTGATCTATGTACTTGGTAAGGAAATAATAAAAATGTTTCTTTTATCTCTAAAGCAAGTGTGGCAGTTTGATGTAGTTATGAATTACAAAAATAGATATTGGATTATGCTTGTAAACTGGTCTGTTCCTCTGGGCGTGATTAAGTTATGATTGGGGCTTTGATTGGGCCACGTCAGTAGGGTGTTGACTCCCCACACCTTGGTGAGCTGGGACGCGGAGATAAAACTACATGGCAGAGCAGAGGAGTTAGTTGGAGCTTTGATGTTGGAGTTCTGAGGCGGAGCTTTAATGCTGGAGCCCAGCACAGTGAGCACACAAAGGGGGTTGGTCGTGAGGAAGGAGAGAAGGCCCTGGAAAAGCGACGAGCTGTTTGCCTGACAGCTCACAGCTGGCCTTGTAGAGAGAGGGAAAGCCTAGAGAGCTCCATAGTCTACAGTTGACCTTGTGGAGGAACCAGAGGAGCTGAGCCCAGAAAGAAATGGAGTCCCAGAAAGAGAGGAACCCAAGAAGCCTGAACCCTCGCAGACGTCGGCAGCCATCTTGCTCCAACACGTGGCAATAAACTTTGGTGAGGGAAGTAACATGCTTTATGGCCTGGTAACTGTGGGCTTCTACCCCAAATAAACACCCTTTATAAAAACCAACTGATTTCTGGTATTTTGCATCAGCACCCCTTTGGCTGACTAATACAGCAAGCTAAAGAGAAGTTATTTTCTAGTCTCTCTGCTTCTTTTTTTCTTTTCTCTCTTCCTTTTCTGCCTTTCTCCCTTTCTTTGCATCTTCTTATTTTTCCTCCACCCTCACTCCCCTTCTGACTTTCTTTCAAAAATTATTATTTTTTGTCTGCTTTTTGTACAAGACAGACTGGGTTAAATAATCAGTAACAAAACACAAAATTACACAAGCTTATTTTCCCCCCATTGGTCTTCTTCAAACCAGCAGAAAATTTTCCAGGATAGAAGGGGCAGCAGGGACAGGGAAAGTCACCCTGGTCCCTCCCCACACACCGTGAGTCTAACCCCTTTTTGCTAACAAATGTGCTGTGTTCTTCTATTCAGACAAGGTAGTTTGGACCCACTTCAAACAAGCTGTCAATTGATGTTGTGCAGCTTGATATAGACTATGCTAGAGCTGCTGAAATGCAGTTCTGTGAACAGGCAAAATAGAAATAAATGTGCAGTATCTTCTCTCACAAAAGTCAATAATTTTGCTAGAGGTACGCACACCAGGTTCCACCTAACCAACTCCTCTTCTCTCGTGGGTGAACTTGTTAACCTTCCTCCAATCCGCTTGGGACGTCTGCACCGTCCTTCCTCTGGATGACTGATGTCATCCAGTTACCGGGCCACAGGTTAAGCACTTTGGCTGTTTCTTTGGCCTTTAATGCATCCTTGAACAAATCACTGCGGGGAGAAGATAATTGAGACACAGCACGGGAAGAAAGAACATTCCAGAAGAAAGGCAGTACCCAACGAGCACTTAGCTACTCTCAGGTCAGCCATGGGGTCAGCCTTGGCTGGGAACCGTTCTGAGCAGCTGCATTCCCGTTGCTTCCAGCTGCTAAGAGAAACGGACAGCTGCCAGCGGTCTACACAGTTTAGAGCACAAACAATGCCCAATGCCACACGTGGCCGAGACTGCATTGTGCTTCCACGTTCATCCGCCAAGTCGTCCGTCCCCCTTGCCCCTTTCTGCAGCTGGAGTGTGGACAGGATGCTGCTCCGTCTCAGACCACGTGGGAAAGGGCAGTGCCCTCAGGATGGCTGAGACACAGGTGGCAGGAAGATTGGTCCCTGTCACTATGCAGCTGCTATTACAGCCCTAGAAAATTCCATCAAGACTGTTGGGGGTGGGAGGAACGGCCCTTTTGTTTGAGCTGCTGCTCTTTGGGGTGCTGGTTACAGCAGCTGAGTTCATATCCTGACTGTCACACCCCAACCCCACTCCCTTTCTGAATCGGAACTGAAAGAGCAATGGAGTGGGCCACTGTTAGTGTGCTTCTTACCTTTATTCCCCTTCCATTCCCAGGAAATTTTAGCAAATGATTAGGCAGCCCGGCCAGTGAGGGCCTGGCTGGGAGAAAACACAGCCTCTTGCCTCTGATGGAGGCTGTGATTGGTGGCATCAGCCTCGTTTATAGGGAAGACCCTACGACCGGGCCTGGCCGTGCAGTCCTGGACAAGGCACTCCGTTTCTCTGAGCCTTGCTTCATTCGTTTATAAAATGCAAGAGTGGATGAGATAGTGTAGCTTGCAGCACTAACGCTCTTTGATTTATGAACTCGAAGGAACGTGAGGGGCCCTAGATGAGGGTGAGAGCAGCTGAGCAAATGCGAGCTAGATGGAGAGCCTGGCCATTCACAAGGGAGCTGCAAAACGTCTTTGTTCCTTTAGACCCAGACAACAATGAAAGCCGAGTCCAGCCACTCCAGGAACAGCCCCAATGGACTCCCTCGGCCGCGCCACGCTCAAGTAGGAGGCTATCAACTTAATAAAATCCCCACTGCCTGCCTTGAGATCCCACCTGATTTACAGCAGGAGGCGGGGGAGGGAAGCTCATCTTCCTTTGCTTGGAGCTTGATGGCCACACGAGGAGGGGGACCCTGGTGGACATCAGTGCAGTCTCAGCAGGGATGCGAAGGTGCAGGGCCCTGCATTGCCTGCCTCCCCGCCTGCAGCCCTGCAGTAGCAAAGCCATTCACACAGCTGCTGTGTTTACTGCCTTGGCTCAGGGCCTTGGTGCTGCAGAGGCTTGGTTGGTTAAAAGAAAATCACATACAAAAGCTGGGGCTATACCTGAACCAAAAGGTGTGACAACATCCATGTGCCGACCCTAGGCCAGCACCTAGAGCAGGGCACCTCTACCTGCTCCTACTGAGCTCACCCCATAGTTTCCAGTCATGGGCAACTGCGAATCCCATAATGCTGCTGGCTCACTGCAGCCCACCTGTCTGAGGACATCCCACCAAGGCTGTAGGTGCAGTGATGCTGCCACACCTTCCAGCCACCACAGCCCAAATGTCTTACCATCATTCTGCAGTTTGGGATGCCAAAGGATATTTACGCAGCCCCTCCTAGGTATAAGCACTGTCCTTACAGAGAGGGATAAATTGTAGTCTCCCACCTCAAGGGATTATCTATTAGCTGAGTTGATAGTAGTTAACACATGCAATGTAGTTAAATTGCTAAACCTCACATACACATGACACAGAAAATACTACTGTATTAGTTTCCCATGGCTGCTGTAACAAATTATTGCAAACTTGGTGACTTAAAACTATACATACTTAGCATCTTACAGTGCTGGAGGTCAGAAGTCTGAAATGAGTTGAGTTCTAAAATCTAGATTTCAGGAGGACTGTGTTCCTTCTGCAGGGTCTGGAGGAGAATCTGTTTCCTTATCTTGTCCAGCTTCTAGAGGCTGCCTTGGCCTGTAGGTCCCCCTTCTTCCATTTTCTAAGTGCATCACTTTAACCTCTACTTCTGTCATCCCTCTCCTTTTCCTGACTTTGACCCCCTGCCCCCTCCTTATATGGACAATATGAGTACATTGGGCCACCCATATGTTCCTCCCCATCTTGCAATCCTTAATTTAATCACATCTGCAAAGCTGCTTTTGACATACAAGGTACCATATTTACAGGTTCTGAGGATTAGCACATGGACATCTTTGGGGGGCATTATTTTGTCCGCCACCACTACTGGAATTTAGAGGCAGGAGGAGCCCCTAAGCCCTAGAAGGGTTGAAGGAGCAACTATGTTGCTCACTGAAGAAGATAGAAGCCTAGCAGTGCCTTAGGTGGAGAGGAAATATAGTAAATTATGAAACACATTGGAATGCAGTGCCCCATGCTGGCTGGGATGGGTGTGAAAGGCAGAAGGCTCTCATGACAGACAGACTCAGGTGAGAAGTTCAGCCTCATTCCCTGGAAGCTGCTTGACCCCGAATGTGTTCCTTAACTTCCCTGAGCCTTAGAGTCCTCGTCTGTAAATAGGGGTAAAGAACCCATGTTATAAGATTGAGATTAATTGAAAAAATGTGTGTGAAGTGCTTAGCCACTTGCCTCTGAGGCCTGACACATAGGACAGACTGCACGCTGGTGGCCCTTCTTAATCCCTCCCTCCCGCTCGGGGCCTTCTTGTGTCCACTGTACAGAAGGAGAGATTGAAGACAGAGGGAGTTATGTTTCTTGCCCAGGGCAACACTGGTGCTAGTGAGGGAAGTGGGGCTAAAGCCTGATTCTTCCAACCACATGACCGAGGGTGATCTATGCCCACAGTGAAGGAAGCTTGTCATGGTCAGGCTAGTGTTTCAACTCTGCCAGGTAATTGTGCCCAGGTGTTTGGTCAAGCAAACACTGGGCTAACTGTAATACAAAGACATGTATGGGTTTTAGTCATCAGTGAGTTTACTGCATGGATGGCTGATTACATCTGCATCAACCAGGGAGTTTGCCATCAGCAATGAGTGGTGCTTTATCCAATCAGTTGACTGCCTTAAAAGGGGAAGTGATTTCAGCTTTCAGAGAGAATTTCCCAGCTTGTCTTTGGACAGCCAGTGTCTCCCAGAAACTCATCAAGGACCTTCATTGGACTTTGATCGGAGCCCCTGGCTTGCAGCCTGCCTGCAGAACCTGGACTTGTGCATCCCCACGGTCATGTGAGAGACTCTTATAAAATCTCATACTATTTACAGATATCTCCTGTTGATTCTATTTCCCTAAAGAACCCTAATACAAGGGTTGAAGAAGAGGCTATGGAATTCCATACAGAAGGATGACTTGAACAAAAATATGACCGGCAGGATCCTGGATTTCCTGACAATTGTAAGCAGCATTGAGGCACCTGTTGACCTTGAAGGTAACATAAGCTTGGAGATTTGTTTAGTTAATTTTTTTTGGTGGGTGGAGAATATATCTGTGTCTTGGTGCCCATGTGCCCTGAATTCCATTGTATGTCCATCCACTGTAAATTGAGAGGAAAAGTAAAGCCATGGGGAGCGGATATGGCTCAAGCAGTTGAGCGCCAGCTTCCCACATGGGAGGTTCTAGGTTTGATCCCCTGTGTCTCCTAAAACCCAAAACAAACAACAAGAAAACAAACGAAAAAATCAATTCAGGGGAGCCGATGTGGCTCAGTGGTTGAGTGCTGGTTTCCCACATACAGGGTTCCAGTTTCAATCCTTGGCCCCAGTACTTAAAAAAAAAAGAGAGAAGCCATGACACAGCTGGATTTCTAAGACCCTCATCAGCGAGGAAAATGAAACACTCACGAGTATCAGCTGACTTTGACCTTGAGCTGACTCAATCTCTTCCATGTTTCTTTATGGAATGAAAACATGGGGATTTATTTGCCCTCAAACATGTTGGGGGAGTGGAGAGTTTCTGTAGAGTGCACTCAACAAAAGTGGGTGTTTATTTATTCATGTATCCTCAGCAAGAATTTACTGAGCACCTAATTTGCCAGTAGCATAGGCATCTCTGACGGCAAGCATTGATCAAGAATCACAGAAAAAAGTGTGAGATTCAAGCTGTGGTGTTAGGAAGAACAGTACCTTGTGCCTGGTGTGAGGGGAGAGGGCAGGGGGTATGTGAGGGGAGGGGCATGGCAGACACTGCACAGTGCTCACCAAAACCTCTTTCCTCTACCTCCTGGGCACACAGGTAGCTACATTTTCCAGCTTCCCTTGTACATGGTCATGTGACTGGGTTCCATCCAATGGAATGTGGATGGAATTGATCCGTCACTTCTGGGTGTGGCCAAGGCAAACTTTTTCCACCATCTTCCATAAGGAGAACAGAGATGATTCAGAAACACCTGAAGCACCTGGAACTCTGCTGTGAGTGAGAAATAAACCTCCATTGTGTGAAGCCACCAAGATTGGGAGGGGGATATCTATTACAGCAATTGTTTTGCCTTAATTACTCTCAAGAAGTAACTTGCCAGCTCAGAACTAAAAGGTGGTAGGAGTTAACCAGATGCAAAGAGAGGAGCAGAGTGAAAAGATGGAGAGGCCAGGTTCAAATGCCCAATGCCCGGTTTTGGAGGAAGGAGGGTCCACTCAGAACTGAAAACATGCAGCAAGTGAGGGGAGATGGCACCATGCAGGTCCTTGAAGGCCAAGTTAAGGAATTTGGCTTTATCCTAAGAGCACAGTAAAGCTGTTGAAGGATTTTACATTTGGGACAGAATGATATAATCAGATTTGCACTTTTACAGGATGACTCGCTGTCACAGGGGAATCTGCTTGGGTGGGTGGGTAGTGAGTGCAATTGGAGAGATGGGTGAGGTGGCCGCTGACATCAGCAGGTGTGGGATGGTCTTCACCCCATTATTAGCTCTATCTAAGCCTTCTGGATGGTTAATAGTTAGAAATTCAATCATAACCTTTTCTGTCTCTGGCCAGACACCCTCTTTGTGTGGCTTCCAAACCACACTGATGGGTTAGAGCACCTGGATACAGGAAGCTGTGGTAGACTGGAGGTGAGTAGCAGCAAGCAGGACATTGTTGTCATCAATGAGATTCAAAGAGGCTACAACAGGGAAGCATGTGCTCCTCTCAGCCTAACTGAACAGCCCAAAGTCCAAACTTGAGGTGTTGGCAGGGCTGTGCCCCGTCTCAAGTCTGTATAGAAGAAATGTTCCACATCTCTTACCTGGCTTCTGGGGGCCCTAGACATTCCTTGGCTTGTGGCAGCATCACTGCAATCTCTGCCTCCATCTCCATGTGCCCATCTTGGCTCTCTCTGTCTTTCTGTCTCTTCTCCTCTTCTTACAAGGGCACAAGCCATTTGGGATTAAAGGTCCTCCCTACTCCAGTGTGACCTCATCTTAACTAATCACATCTGCAAAGACCCTATTTCCAAATAAGTTCATGTTCATGGGACCAGGGGTTAAGACTTGATCATATCTTTTGGGGAACACAATTTAACCCACAACAGCCTCCAAAAGAAGCCTGCAGAGCACTAAAGACAGGACTTGTCTGTCCTTTGTGAACTATCGTGGTTCACTGATGGCATCTCCTTTGGCCTTTGGGTGTCAGAGAGGCCCCTCAGCACATGCACATTCTCCATAGAAAAAATAAGAGTGTTCAGCCTTTTTTTTTTTTTTTTTTGTCCTTTTCAAAAAAAGTCTCCATTTTCAGATCAGCTTTTACAGGGCAAGGAGCAGAAAGAGAAATAGTTCTGTGGTTCCAATTCTAAGTCATCATGCTGTGAAACCAGCAATTCATCCATCAACAGAGCCTGATAGAGCCCTGCCCTTCAGCTGTACCAGGACGTGTGTTGTCCCAGACCCATCATTATCCCTGCTCTACAGACCCCGAGCTCTCAGGGATGGCACATAAGCATGGCAGCCTTCTGCTTACCCTTAATTCTTATTCAATTAAGCAAATGTTAGCAAATAAACTAACTCACTCCAAAGGGCAGTGTGGCACTGAACAGCGTCCATTTTCACAGCCATAAGGAAAACAGAGCCAATGTTAAAGCTACAAATGGGAAACATAGTGGAGGGTAATGAGCAGACAAATTCCTGTCATGTAGTGAATCAAGCAGGCAGCAAATAAAGTTCAATTTATTATTCGGTCAGATCAAATTAGAGCAGGAAATCCAAGGGGGAGGTGGAGAATGCTGCTCCTACAAAGATGGATGTTCCTGAGTGGTCCCAAGATTTTACCCTGATCATCCGTGACTTACTAGTGTTGGAATTAAGTGAAACCAACTATACATAATATTATTGTGGAGCCTCACCTTAAACATAAATCCTACATAAATGCTAACCCTAAACTTTTTTCCCCTCTAATCTCCCCTTACAATTGCACTAACGTATCTAGGTTAATCTTCAGGGTATACAAAATGAATGCATTCAAAGGTTCAATAAGATACTTGAGAAAAACTAACCTATGAAATAAAATCAATCAACCAAAATAGATGACTTATTAAAATTAATACTTCATGAGCTGATTTGTCATTGTTGTGGTTGAGATTGGAACAATTCCTAAGCCTCCCTCAAGGTATAAGGATGGCTTATAAGGAAGACAAGACAAAGAGACAGAGAAAAAGGAAGGAAGGAGGGAAGGAAGGAAGGAAGGAAGGAAGGAAGGAAGGAAGGAAGGAAGGAAGGAAGGAAGGAAGGAAGGAAGGAAGGAAGGAAGGAAGGAAGGAAAGAAAGAAAAAGAGAAAGAAAGAAAGACTGGAGTTAAAAGTAGTGGAAAAGAGGAGGCAAAATGTTCATTATTTGCAGATGATAAGATTATCACCTAGAAATCCAAATACAGTAACTGAAATATGACCAGATCTTATGTAGTTCAGTAAGATGAGTAGTTATAGGGTTAAATATACAGAAATAAGTAATTTCCTTAGATAAAAACAAAACCAATTAGAGAATGCTTTGGGGAGTCTATTTAGGAGGACATCAAAAACTATGAAATGCCTAAAAATAGAACAAAAAGGAATGTGTATGACCAATATAGTTTTAAGAAAACTATAAAACTTTACTGAACATCATAAAATGTTATAAAGATAATATAAAGACTCTAGCTCTCCCCACCATGCCCTGGTTTATTTATTTATTTATTTATTTATTTATTTAAAGATTTATTTTTATTTATTATACATCCCCCCCCCCTTTTGCTTTTTCTTGCTGTGTTCATTTTTCTCTGCGTTCCTGTGTCTTCCTGTCTCCCCCCGCTGGGGCGACCCACCAAGTCAGCTCACTGGCGCGGTGGCCCGCCTGCTCGTGGTGGCTTGCCCTTGCTCGTGGGGGCTTGCCTTTGCCTGCGGCAGCGTGCCCTGCCTGCGGTGGCGTGCCTTCTCGAGGTGGTCCGCCTGCTCGAGGAGGCCCGGGGACAAAACCCGGGGCCTCCCATGTGGTAAACTGGCGCCCCACCAACTAGGCTATACAGCCGGCCCCCCTGGTTTATTTAAAAATTCAATACACCAAATGTCAGGTATGGGCTATAGTTAGTAGTAATATTTTTATGATGCTCTTTCATAGTTTGTAACAAATGTTTCACAACAATGCAAGGTGTTGGTGGTGGGGTGACATATGGGAGCCCTATATGATGATACACATGTTTGTTTTGTAAGTTCACAACTTATACTATACACTTATTGTTTATGTAAGCAAATGTATGAAGGATAAATTTCAGTAAAAATTTATTTTAAAAATTCAGTGTAATTCTAGCTGTCTGTGGAATTCTGTTTTCTTGGATGTCTTGGATGTTCTATTCTATACCTGAATAATTCTCTCTTTTTTAAGCTAGATTGAGTGGGTTTCTGTTTGTTGCAACCAAATGACTACCTAAGTTTCCCTTCCATCTCTCATAGGGCTCTTCACCTCGGATCTCAAAGTATCCTGCATCACTCTCCAAATGGGTTTTTGCAGCTTCTTCACAGCTTTTTCAGAGCCTGCATAACTTTAGTCTGTATCTAGCTTCAACTTTTCACAATACCAACTTCAGCTCAAATTCAGCATCTCCTTCCCATTAACTGGCCCAACTTCCATGAGTTTAAACGCAAAAATAATAATAATAATCTTGTTGGCTGAGCCCACTCCCGGGGTCAGGTGCCCATGACTGGTCCAATTGTTTGAAGCCAAGGGGACCAGTGCCCCAAGGTTTGAGTAGAGTCAGGATGGAGTGTTGGTGAGTGTCTCAGTTTGCCAAAGCACTGCCAATGCAAAGTACCAAAATGGGTTCGCTTTTATAAAGGGCTTATTTGGGGCAAAAGCTTACAGTTCTAAGGCTGTGAAATATTCAAATTAAGGCATCATCGGAGGTGCTTTTGCACCAAAGTCAGCTGCTGCATGATGAAGCAAGATGGCCGCTGATCTCTGTCGAGGTTTGAGCTCAGCTGAGGGCAACCAGGCCTAGGGCTTGTCCCTTTCTGGGCTTCCTCTGTCAGTCTCGGCTGCTCCACATTCCTCCTGAGTTCAGCTGCAAGCTATCAGGCATATGGCTCGTCTCTCCCTGGACTCAGCTCTTTGAGCCTCTCAGGGGCTTCTCTTCTTGCCCCTCAGCTGTGGGAAAAACTTGTTTTTCCTCTCACATGGCAGGATCAAACGTAGCAGCCTCCTTTATCCATGTCTGTGTGTCTCTCTCTGGTCTCCATCTCTACCAAACCCAGCAAAAGGGTACAGACTGAACCTGAGTCACGCCTATCCAATGCACTCCAACCAAAAGGGCCTCATAACCACAGGAATAATCTTTCTCATTTGGGGATTCATAAAATAATTTCAAACTGCCACAGTGAGGGAGGCAATGATTGACTCTTTACCACAGTGGTTTATCTGTAATTATAACTCCCATTTACTAGACACCTACACTGAGGCATGTGTTTTATCTTCCTAACAATTTCCGACCACCTGGCCAAGTGGATTTTATCATCACCTTGATGCTAAGGGAACTCTCAGCTTGAGGTAGGTAACTTGCCTTCAATCAACTTGGCTAAACTATAAGGCAAAGATGCATTGGGTTCCAAAGGTCCAGTTCTTGGCAGTGCTGCTCCTGTCCAAGTCTGGGGAGTAGAGTTGCAACTTCCAGGCTTGGGAGTGCTAATAAATTGAGCCCCTAGGTCTACAAAGCAGAGCACCTCTCTCTCTCTCTAGGCCCTTATTCCAAACACTTCTCCACCACAAACAGCTCCCACCTTCTTTCAGATCTCTGCTGAGAGAGGCAGTTGCTCCAGAAAGACTTGTGTGATTCTCCATGCCTACAGGAGCTGCCTCCTTCCCTCTATTCCACCACAGCTCAATCCTTTCTGTCCTAATCTCTCCAAGCTCAATCCTCTATCCTTCTCTGTACTAATCTCTCCATTCTAACCAACTGGTCATCTCTGCCACTGCCTGCCAGCACCTTGAAGGAGGGGTTATCCTTCCTTGGGGCCACAGCACCAAGCATGAAGTAGAGCACATAGTAGAGAATCAGTAAATATGTGTGAAATGACGTTGAATTAGCGAAATTCCATTTTGCAGACACCCTGTACATTGTAGTTTTCCGTGGCTGCTGTAACAAAGTACCACAAACTGGTGACTTCAAACCACAGAAATTTGTTCTCTCACAGTTCTGGAGACAGAACTCTGAAATCAGGGTGTCAGCAGGGCCAGACCCCCTCTGAAGTCTGTGGGGAAGACTGTTCCATGCCTCTCTCCTGGCTTCTGGTAACCCCAGATACTCCTGGCTTGTGGCAGCATCACTCCAGCCTCTGCCTCCATTTTCTCATGGCCATCTTCTCTGTCTCTTCTTATAAGGACATGACCTTATTCCTGTATGACCTTATCTTAATGAAACTAATTCCATCTGCAATTACTTCCTATTTCCAAATAAGGTCACATTCTCTTTTTGGGGGAGACAACTCAACCCCTACCACTCAGGAAGCACCTCCCTCTTCTGTTGGACGAATACTGCAGTCCAAGGACAGGGAAAGGTCCTCTAAAACCTCCAGCACTGAGCCACTTCTCTGCTCTGGCTCTAGGGGGTGATAAACTCAACATATCCAACTCCCAGGCTGAAGGAGGCCTACCTGGAGTCTCCTTGTGCATTCATCTGGACAGTGAAAAAGTAAATTCATCCCTGCCATATGAGGGAAGTCAGATATAGCCTTGTCCTGTGGAGGGGTTGAAGGAGGCACATCAGAATCATGGGGGGCTTTGCAAACTTCACAGCCCACTCTTGCCCCAATTTCATCCCTCTTTCCCCAATGGGCCACTGTTACTGAGGGAGCATTCCCTGTCCCTTGGGGATGCTAAGGAATAGTAGACTGTGAGGTACTCTCCTGGGATTTTCTGCTTTCCATGGAACATCCTCACTGTAAAACCAGATGTGCATCCAGATGGGAATGCTTCCATCTGAGCTGGAGAAGAGCAACACTGACCACCAGGGCCCCTGACCACCCAGTAAGGGAAGGCCCCTCCCTCACTTCTTTAAATGAAATATTCAAGGACTTGAGGGAACAAGGTGGTGCTAATTTGAATTAGGTAACTGAGTATTTTTTTCCTAACTTACTGTATATTAGCAGCTTTTGGGAACTTCAAGAAGAATACTATGCTATCCCTCTCATTTCTGTAGATAGTAACCCTGTTGCAGGAAGCTTCTCCCAAAGTATCACCTGAGTTTCCTGTCCTCTTTTAGTGGGGACAACCGGCCATCAAGAGCCCCACGTCACTCCCTCTTGGATGATTAGTGTGAAGCCATCCCATTTAATTTCCTCTGATCAGAGTAGTTCCTCTTCCAAATAGCCTCAGGCAGGAGAGATTTCCTTACCCAAGACAATAAATTCACGTTCAGATGGATTTTCAAGGTAATAAATCCTCCTCAGCATGCCAGTCTTTCTCCATCTGCACCACCGTGAGAACAAAGGGGCCAAAAGAGCATCGGTGATCAACTTGCCCACTTCTCCAAACTCCGCACTCGGCTCCTAGACACACGCATGCATGTATACACACACAAGCAGACACATGTAACACACAGGCACACACCCCCCCTTTCTCCACCCTCGTGGCTACCATCCTCACACTTCACCTCGGTCCCTGGTTGAACAGCTGGCAAAGGAAAGACGCAGGTGCCACAGTGGGGCAGTGGGTCAACACGGCCATCTCAGGATATTGAAGAATAGACATGACTTCCACATCAGATTCTCCTGTGGCAAAACTCAGACAATGGCCACACATGCTTCGGGGACTGGGCATTCCTGCTGCCTAGGGCTCAAAGGCAGGCACGGACACAAGGACTGGCTCTGTCCCACTGCCGACAGAGCCCCTTTGGGTGTGCAAAGCAATTATATGTGAGGTTTGCAGGGGAAGAGATGGAGTGGGAGAGAAGCCACACAGCCTCTCCAAATTGCAGTTTGTGGCCAATAATGCTAGCAGGTAGCAAAGCAAGAGTGCGGAGCAAGGAGAAGTGGAGGTGGGGCAGGCAGGAGAAGGAGGCACCTTCCTACTGCTTAAGTGGTGGAATGGCCCTCGACATTGTGGGGCACCTGTCGGATTTCTGAAAGGGGCCCGCTGGGTAAGTCATGATGACACCAAATGCAGATGCATCACTGTCCCCCCTTCACTCCCCTGGATGAGTCATGATTGCCCCAGTGAGACTTCTGAATTGTTGGCACCCCAGGAAAGAAGGGAAAATCAGGTCTCTTACTCCCAGCATTAGAAAATGTATTGCCATCGCTAGCTGGCTGTTTGTATTCTCCCAACAAGATGGGCACGGTTGAGAATGGATCTCTCATTCTCGGCAGCAAAGTGCCTATGGAAGGTAACGGGTGATGCCTCCAACCCTGAAGAAAGGAAGAAAAGAGGCATCTGGTTTGCACCATCTATAACACTAAGTAACTCGCTGGATTAATATATATATAGAGAGAGGAAGGCAGAGACTTTAATTACTCATCTTAACTCCATTTTATTACAACATCAAGGAAAACAGTTGCAGGAGAAATGGGATTGGAGATAAACACGGAGATTAAGCCACTCACAACCTCGTCTTACACCATCCTACAGGGGTATAAATATCACGGGGTTCTGTACATGCATTTTAGGTTTGCTGCGTGTGTGGACTGTGTGGGAATGCCTGCTCTGTAGGGTGTTGCTCTTTTAATTTCTTGACAGATGATGGTTGACTTCGTTATCTCTCACTAGGACTGAGACCCAGCCTTTTTCTTCTGGAATTTTCTGAACTGAGACTGAATGGCCACCGCCGCGCGTTCTGTCTCTGGTGCATCCATGTCGATGTCAAATTCTTCTTGAACTTTCTTCTGCCCATCTGTAGCAAGAAAAACACAAACATCAGGCAATTGCTGAGCCAAAAATAGGGAGGCAGGCAGCAGCACTAACAAGCCAGAGGCAGCCAGCCCACTCATCCCGAGGCCAAGAGCTAGTACGCAAAATAAAAGTCAGCGACTCCTTTTCTCACTCTCCTCAGGGTTCAGCATCCTGTCTTCTCCCTGTCTGAACTCCACACCTGTGAGGAACAGTGGGACTCAAGGACAGTGGCAACATACATGATTTTCTGTTTCAAATGGTCAATTTTCCACATACAGTTTTAAAACCATTGGCTGTGCTGTTACATATTCCTGCTATCTCATGTTGATACAATTTAAATATTGCTGCAGTTAGCGACCCAACAGTAGCTGACATCCATGACAGCGCTGAGTTAAAGTAATACATTAAGTTGCTGTGTACACTTCAATTGCCAGTGAGATTTGCTTATTATGATAAGAGCTTTTGTTTCCATCATTGTCATGACCTAGTGGTACCATTTGACCTTCCCAGGCTGAAATTTCACGGGTCTGAAATTTTATTCCCACGAGGTTCTCTTAACAATTTGCTCACCAAGGCAGAAGGTTTTAACTAATTCATAAGGCAGTTATTAGCGAAAATACAATATAAACAAAATCAAAGTTAAAAGAGGACCTGACTCTCCCTTTGTGCCATCTACCTTCCTAAACGCAGAGTATTTACAACTTCTAGCCAAATAGGAAAAAGAAACAAATAAATAAACCCTACAACCATAGGAGTGAAGAATCTTTATAAATCCTGGCCCAGTGAAGGCTAAACCTCAGAAGCATCGAAGGCACCTCTTTTTTTAATGCAGACACTGGCATCCCACCCAGACTCGGGGCTGCCTCTTTACACAGCCCAGCGTGCAGCAACTGAGAGAAGGGTGCCCCAGAGAGGGAGACCAAGGTGGAGAAACTGGTATCCCTGCAGGTAGAGCCAGGCATCCATGCTCTTTAAAGTGACCCTTGGAAGATTCTGAGGTGCTCACAGGGTTGAGATCCAACCCCCTTGTTAGCAGATGCAGTGACTTAAATGAGGCTCCGGAGTTAGCTGGAGGCAGAGCTGGGGTGGACCCAAGCTCCTCCGCCCTGAGCCAGGAGCCTCGCCCCACGTGGGTGTGGTGGGTGTGGTGCTGGGGCAGAGGAGCCCGGAAGTGTGGGGAGCACACCCAGATCCTGGGCAGAGAGCGAGCGGGCATTTCGAGCAGTAGCTGTAGCCAGGCAGGAGCCCTTTCAGACTTTCCCACCAGGCTCCTAGACTAACCTTTTAACTTAGGCATGGTCCCTTTCTTCCCCTGTCAGCGACTTTGCATAATAATACTTAGGCCCACCCCAACCAAGAATGAGGGCTCTGCAGGTCCCAGCAGGTAAGGCAGGCTGCTTCTCTCCTAGCTAATACGCTATCTCTGATAGATATAGGCAATTCGGTAGATATAGGTGGACAGATGAAACCTAGCCTTTATTCTCTTTCTCATATATATTTATATGAATCAGTCCTTATTTCAGAAGCATCTGGTTGGTGACACATCCTTTGCAGAGCCTTGAGCAGGCCCCTCTCAATTTCCCTAGGGACTAAGTCATTTCCGCCTGGAGCCCTCCAATTGCACCTCCATCTGGGAAGAAGTCATGCTGCCTTCCTTCTTGGACTGATTGGCCCATGACCTAAATCAGCAGACTGTTTTCCTCTATGCCAGATTTGCAGAGATCTTGAGCGCACCAATGTCTGGGGAAGGTTTGGGGGGCTGGGGTATCCCTTTTAACCCATGAAAGCCCAGATGTTATTGCCTATGGAGTGTGGTGGCTTTGAGTTATGTACCCCAGAAAAACGTGTTCTTACTCTTAATCCATTCCCGAGGGGCTGAACGCACTGTAAGTAGGACCTTTGGGTGAGGTGACTTCTGTTAAGCTGTGGCCTAGCTGAAGCAGGGTGGGTCTTAGTCCTATTACTGCAGGGCTTACAGAGAAGGCCACAGAGAGAGAAGCCACGGGGGGCAGCCAGCAGCTGGAAGTCAACAGAACCCGGAAGGCAAAGAGAAGACGCCGCCCTATGCATTGCCACGTGACAGAAAAGCCACGGACTAGACCACCGCAGTCTTGGAAAGAAACCAACTGCCGACACCTCAACTTTGGACTCCTTCTGACTTAAAACCATAAGCCAAAAAAATTCCCGTTGTTTAACCAACCCATTGCACAGTATTTAAGCAGCTGCGGAAGTACAACAGGGACAGGGAGGGTACTTGGAGCTGTTTCTTACCGCCCCTGGATGCCATTCGCATTCCCACCTACACGCTCAGAGCAGATTGGAGGCCCTATCTTCAGGGAATCTATTAAAGGGCAGGTCTTTGAAGATATCCAGGTCCTATACCAGGGCAGATAATCCCAGAGTTTGGTGCCTTACTAGTGGGCCCTAACTTGGAATTCTTGCTCCTGAGAGTGATAGAAACTGACCAAAATATGTCTACATTGCACATGGTCCAAATGTCTCTTCTACTCAAACCTATATTTGATGCCAGAGTTTTAGGTGTACTTCCATAG
>PVKH010000323.1:0-40636 GCA_004027955.1 Chaetophractus vellerosus
AGGGTAAATTTGCTTCCCAGGAACTGAAAGTGTGTTTTGTGTTTGCATTTTAAGAATATGTTTTAATTTCATTTAATTTAATTTGTTTCACACTTCTTTGCCACCTTCATGACTGACTCTTTTCAGTCTTGGATTCATGACCTATTTATTCAAGGTATTCCTGTGTTTCAGCACAGAGTAAGATATTAAGAGATGAGTAAGATTTCCTTATCCTCAAGGAGCTCACTGTTTTATAAATGGTAAAATCAGAGTTATAATTTAGCATAAGAACTGTGATGACAACGTTATTCACCTCACAGGCATGAGCTGATGCATAGGGTTTTCTCTGTCTTTGTTTATTTGTTTGTTTGTTTTTGTTTTTTGGAGGTACAAGGATCGAACCTGGGACCTCATACATGGGAAGTCAATGCTCAACCACTGAGCTACACTGGCTCCCAATGCATATGCTTTTAAAGTCAAATGAATCCACAAACATAGACAGGGAGAAGCCATTGCATCTATCTATATAAGCATAGATATAATGTGGGCTAGACTGTGCTTAGCCCAGCATCCTCAAACAATATTTGTAAGAATCCAAGGTATAAACAAATACTCTTCAAAAACAGTTCAGCATAAATAAATTGACCTCACAGTAGATCAAAATACAATTTTATCCAGGGTATAGGGTAGCCAGTACTGAGAACATCTAGATTTTTTATTTAAAATTGCAATTCACAAGATATACATTGAAAGACTATGAAAACCACAAAATACCAATGTTCATACTTTGGGACTTGAGAAACTTGGGCTCTTTCAATTTTCTCAAGTCCTAGAGAAGCAGAATTTGGAAGGATTCTGCATGAGGATTCTCCAGAGAAACCAAACCAAACTGAAAGGATATGTGTGTGTGTGTATCATGTATGTCAATATTAAGAGAATATTATAGTAATTGGTTCACATGACTGTAGGGATTAGCAAGTCCAAATTCCATAGGGCAGGCTGCATGTTGGAATATCAATGAAGGTGAAGTTGAATTCTGGCTCTCTGAAGTGAAGATAGAAATTTTCTTTCTGACTGCTGAAATCCTTAGTTCTAACTTAAGCCAACAACTGATTTGATGAGAAGACTACTCTCATTACTAAAGGTTATCTCCTTTGTGGATTGCAGATGTAATTAGCCAGAGATGCAACCAACTGACTAATGATTTTAATCCATGAAATACCCTCACAGCAACAATCAGACCAGGGTTTGCTTGACCAAACAACTAAACACCATAACCTAGCCAAGTTGACACATGAAATTAACCCTCACAGAGTCTGTCATGCCCATATTCAGAGAGTGACATAACAGGCTATTTAACATCTACAATAAGTTTGAGACCTGAATAGCTGAAGATTTATAACCCCCAGATTTTTTTCAACTCACTAGTTTTAATAAAGTTTGTTCTAAAAGCAAAAGGAAAAACTTTCCAATCTTTATGACTATTTCGTATCTGGTGAAAGAAAGCTCAGTTACTATCTGGGCCTAATGTTGGAAACAGATTTTCTTTACATGCTGACTATAAGATTATAAATAAGATAGGCGAATTTATAATTTGGTAAATAAAACACTTTGCGGATATGTGTATACATATATGTGTGTGCACATATATGTGTGCTAGCCAAATGCTCTGGATTCTGGGCTTCTAGGCTCCTGGCCTAAGTCACATAAAAGAATTTAAGGACATGCCATAGGTTTGGCAGGGTAGTAAAGAGGTCATTAAGAGACACGAAAAGAGTACATAACCCTAGACATGGCTGTGGTGTGCTGCAGAGTGAGATGTGTGCATGGAGGCCCCAGGTTAGGCCTTTTTAAGACTTTTACTCCTCCCCCTTCATAACGTTGGGGAGGAGCCCCAGCTGTTTGCTGTTTTGATTGGCTGCCTTCCAATCCCCACCTGTTAGCTCTCAGGAGTCCAATGAAGAGGCCTGATTGTGGTTACCTGGGGCTTCTCCTTGATCCCAGAAAGAGTTCCAAATAGGATCTCATGGCCAGGGTCTCATGAGATCTTTCTGGCAGCTTTCACATCAGGAGGTTTCCAGGCAGGGTCTCATGGCCATGCTGTCTGCCAGCCATGTTGTCTGCCGGGTCTTAGCCACCTTCCCCCTTTCATTATACTAACCTGCCTCATGTGTGGCTGAGTGTGTATGAGTGCATGCAAACAGGTCCCCGAGTGCAGAGACTAGGTCATATTTTTCTTTATCAGCTTAATACTTGTCACATAGTAGGCACTTACTAAAAGTTAATGAATGAATCAGCAAATGGACAGATGAAAGGAGAATATATAACTTGTTTGTGTGATAAGATAAAATGTCCTATCACTCTTACTTGGTTTATTTTTTAGCTCTGTTTTTGGGGAGGTTTTTTTTTATCGCACAAGGGGTCACAACTATGGCAGGGGAGAATCACTAGTGTGGGGTATCAGTGTTGGGGGGATGTGTGTGGGGAGAGGTGCACCTGGGGGCATGCCTCTATGGCATATGAATATGTTTAAGTGGTCATAGAGCATTGCCTTGGTGGGTGGAAACCCACTCAATAAGCAAAGAATATTGAATTCCCATCCTGGAAAGTCCTGCTACATTCTCTAATAAATCAGCAAGAATCCCCCAAGTACATGGGAAGTGCCTAGCAAAGGAAGACAGGCCATTACTCTAGGCCCTTGATATTGATGGTTGTACTTATGAACCTATTCTCAAGAAATTTAGCCTAGTATTATATACTGCCTAAGAGTTACCTCCTAAAAGCCTCCTTGTTGCTCAAATGTGGCATCTCTTTAAGCCAAACTCAGCATATAAACACACTATCTTCTCCCCTCCCCCAGCATGGGACATGACTCCCAGGGATGAGCGTCCTTGGCACCGAGGAATTATTACCAAGGGCTGACATGTGATGCATTTTGAAAAAGACCTTGACCAAAAGGGGGAAACATTAAACACAAATGGGTTTTTATGGCTACGAGATTTCAAAGTGAGTCCAGAGGTCTTTCCAGAGCTTATGCTTATGCATGCCTCAGCAGGATCTCATTGACTGCCACGGTAAACAATGCCTCAAAGAACAGGGCTCTTGAGGGCTCTAGAGATATCCAGATACTATAGGCAGGGTGGACAATCTCAGGAATTTGGCACCCTGTCAGTGGGCCTTACTTTGGAATATATGCTCCCCAGTGCAACAAAGTTAGACTCATTTATAATTTCCCTACACATGACTCTTCTGCCCCTTTTATTTGAACCTATAATTAGCACTATACCCATTAAATGTATGTCCCAGAGACTTAAATCTTTGGTCTTTTCATGTGGCAGTTGAATACTGAGTCTCATCAGAGTTGCAACACCTACTCTCCAGGTCATTGGATTCACCCAGAACAACTAACAAAAGGATGATGATGGACAACATCCATCCCAAAAATCAGAGAGTATCTACACTACAAGCAAGACAGTTTATCCATCTGCCTATGGGATCTAAGCCCCCTCTCAATCAGAAACAGAATGGGCATCACCATTCCAAAATCCTCAAGATTGAGGAATGAACAAATATAAAGGAGGGATACAACTATGGACTTAAGTGGACTTATTATTATTTTAGCAATGGAAGAACTTGTATTATTGATATAAAGACATTGGCCACCAGAAGTTCTGAAAGGAGGGAGAGAGAATAGGTATAACATAGGGTACTTTGGAGACATTGGAATTGTCCTGCATGACATTGCAATGACAGGTACAGGCCATTATACATTTTGTCAAAGCCTATAAAATTGTGCAGTGCAATGTGTAAACTATAATGTAAACTATAGTCCATGGTTAGTATCAATGATTCAATATGTGTTCATCAACTATAACAAATTTACCTCACTGATGAAAGTTGTTGTAAATGGGAGAAAGTGTGGGAAGGGAAGGGGATGGGTATATGGCAATCCCCTATATTTTTTATGTAACAATTATGTAATCTAAAGTTTCTTTAAAAATAAAAAAATTAACTAAAAAAAGTGAACTAGTTAAAGGATATGTGAGTTTCTTAGCCAAAGTCAAATGAAAAACAAGTATGAAATGTTTGTGTTGCCTGCAGGAATTTCTTCATGCTTGAAACAGTGATTAGACCAAGCCCTTGCCTTTCATACAGCCAATCATAATCCTGGGGAGGCTCTTAATCTGTTGAAAATATAGATGCTATAATTGGTTTCTGCAAGTATGCTTTGATAAAAAGTAAGTATTTTGTTGAATAGAATTCATCTTTGGCCATAGTTTCCCTTTTCCACATTTTTCAACTTTTATATCTTTTCCATATTCGTAACTGCAGAAATGGGCAGAGAAAATTAAAATAGATTTGGACAGATGCTTTCCATTCATCCTTGTCATCAGTTAATTTCATCTAAAATACACACACACACACACTAATTCAATGACCTTCTACCTTACCAATGTCTACTGAAGTTAGTTTCAACTTTATTGTCATTGCTGATTTAGAAGAGAACTTTCCAGAAACAATGGCTGGGAATGGGGGTGAGGTTGGGGGAAAATGGATGAAAACCATTTGGAAGACCATGAATAAGAAAAAAGTGGAAAATGCCTTGAGCATTACTCAGTGCGCATCTGTGTGTCATGGCTCAGTTATACGCACACCTCCTCAATGCAGTGTTTCTTTAAAACTCCGGCTCTAAATAAGATGGAAGAGCCTCTCCATATATCCTCCAGGGATCATTATCACCAAAGATGATGCATTACAAAATCTCAGATATTTCTGGGGATTTTCAGGTTTATTTGAGAAGTATAAGCAGTAGGGATGGTCAGTTTGTGATTTCCCCCAAATCCAATGTGTTTAAATTTATTGGGCTCAGTACACTCTGTACAAAGGGTGCTTATAGTGCTGTTTCTGGCCCTGAGAAGGCTACAGTTGCCACAAAGCTCCCATGACATGTGGCATGCCATTGTCTTCTGTTATCATCCTTGCTCTACTGCCTGTGTCCCTGTGTCAGAAACAACCTCCTTGGCTTGCCAACATGACCTTCTGCAGAGGCGTTTGAGCTTTGGCATCACATTTGAACCAAAGAGGGAGAGCAAAACAAGCTCTTATACATGGATGTTTTGGCTTGCATAGAAGATACCAGCTGAATAAAATGTCACTGCAGATAGCATAAATCACCATAAACAAATACTGTCTCCACGCCTGGTGTAAAACATCCACAGATAAGACTAAGGCTATTGAATGCTGCTTTAGGACAAGCTTTTCTCTCCTTCATCTTTAAGCTCAGAGCTCAATCCAATTATCCACAAATTTATGTGTATTAGGGTTGGAAGTTTGTTTTAAAAACATTTTTGGTATGATAAATTGAAAATTTTAGTTCATCAGCTAAGATAACTCAAAATAAATATGGTAAATAAAATCCACAGGATAGAAAGAGAAGGACTCTGAATATACAAGACATTTAAAATATAATTTATCATAAGGGATTGACATTTTTCGTAAGATTCCTTGCGTTCTCTCTCACCATTTATTTTAAGAATGTACAATTTGTGCATTTTCCTCAACTTTTACTGTTAAGTGTAATGTTTTACCCAGAAAAAGGATTCCTGAAAGATTTTTGAAATTGCCTTCTGTAGTTTCCTTCCTCACTATAGCTAACTATAAAATCCTTACACTGTGTAACTAAAATGCTAGATTCTTTCCATAATTCATATTGATTTTTGCATAAAATGCCTATTCTGAGCTCACAACTACATAATCAAACGCAACCATCACTTTCTGATGCTAAACAAAATTATCCCTTTGGGGGGATTTATTCACACCTTCTCTGGAGATAAAGAGGAAAATAATCATCTAACTTCCTGAAACATTATAGCATTACATTAGATAAAATAGACACCTCTATCTGGAGTCAATTTCCATGTCAGGTAAATCAAATAGTCATAGCTCCACAGTAAAGAACTAAATTTCACCTGTAAGTCAAATTTCCAGACAGTTCCCGGGGCTTTTAAACCTTCAAATATTCAGCAAAGGAGATGGTCATGATAGAGCTTATAAAAAGTGAATCTTTTTCTAGGAAATTTTAAACTAATCTTGGCCAGATGCTTTCCATTCATATTTGTCCCTCCCCAAACAGATCAAGACTACCAAATTAATCTTTGGAAGAATTCCTCTTTCCTACAAGGTGTAATCCTAAAACCCCGTCACTTTTTCCTTTCACATCCAAAGCTGTTTTGCGGAACAATATGCAAGTTCATCTTCTCTCTGTCTCCTCCGCCCACCCTGAGCACATCCTCCCTGGCTCTCCTCCTTTTCTTGGTACATACCAAATAGCTTTTATTCTTGTTCTTCCCTCTTCCTGGAAAGTTTTCTCCCCATACCTTCTAACTGGGGACATACTGTTCAGGTTTCAGTTCCAATGTCCTCCTCTCAGGCCTTCCCTGAGCAGTCAATAAAAAGTAGGTGCACCAGTTATTCCATGTCTAATCTCTTTATTTCATTGGCATTGTAATGTCGATCACCATCTGAAATGCATTTGTCTATTTGTTTTCTCGTTTGTTATCTCTCTCCCCATCCTCCATTGGAATAAAAGTCCCATGAGAACAGGGTTTCTACCTGTCCCCTGCTGGATCCTAGGGCACAAAACACACAATATATTTAACGAGCCAGGGACAAAAGCAGATCCCCTTGTGACTGGAGAAAAAGATCATCTCCTAAGCTTTTCAGAGAGTCTCCTCCTCCCCAGCATCTTTGCTTCCTAACCCTGAATGGAATGTTTTGTCTCTTTTACCAGCTGAGTTACTCCCGCATCCTCAGGCCACCTGATTTTCATTTAGTTTCCTCAAAATGAATACTAGGTCCCAAGCATGCATTCCATCACTTCCCTACCAAATTGATATTCCCCAATTCTCTGAAGTGTTTTCCTTCCTTTCAAAGAGCACACGATGCCTGCAAGGTTACTAAACATGAATGTGAGCACCACTACTGACAACTTCCAAATATGGCATCGAAGTAGCCATGGCGACTTGTCTAAATGATATCATATCTCCCGGTGGCTGGATTTCGGTTTGTTAACTTTAAAATGCAAGGCAGGTTTAAAGATTAACAATTTGCTTGGATAAAGCAAAAGGGAAAAATATAATTAATCATTTGCCTGTCCCCCAACACTAGTTTACAAAACCATAGTGCAACTTTATTGAGCTCAAAATTGAAGGGTGGCAAGGTTAATATGTAGCTTTAGACCTCACGGTTTCATTAACAAACACATTACAGGCTGTAAAGCTGAACTGACATTAATGCTAGGCCCAAACAAAGTAAATAATTACTGGCTTGGCAAATGAGGAAGTACTTGCAGAGTTTGTTTACATTGGGTTTTTGGAAAATTCATGTTGGCAACAAGTCAAATACAGTTTGACTAGTAATTGTGACAATTGCTCACAGATGCTGCTGGAAGAACAACAAAAGAATGGATTTATGGCTTTTCTCTCCCCCTGCATTTTCCCCCTTTGTTGCCTTTTTTTTTTTCTTTACCATTTTGGATCAATAAAGAACTTGCAGCCACAAAGATAAGTAGGTTACATGGCAGATGGGCCTTGGAATGTTTAAAAATCTCATGTTACATTTTGTCTCTTGGCCCTGGATTGGAAAAGACACAGCTGCATTCAAGCTGCAGTCATAAAATCCATGCTCCTTGAAAAGGCCTATTGGTCCCCTCAATAGAACAGAGTTGAGATACTGCTGCTTAGACATTTTCCAAAGATAAGACTGGTATCTTTTGTGCTAGTATACTATTAAGAAGCCACTGAGTTCATAAAACCTAAGGAGGCAATTCTGCCTAAATAGGATCTATTTCATTTTCCCTAGCTGGACTGGAAAAGAGTAAACAAGAATCAAGGATTAAGACAACTCACCAAACTGGGAAAATGGTTCTGCAGGACAGTTAAGGTCTGTGACATTTAATTCAAAACAATTTTGGTTTCCCTCATGAAAGATCATCATTATTTTGCCAAATAAATGCTAATATATAACACACACACTCTCTCTCACACACACACAGAGCCTAGTAGTCTTTCTAAACCCTGGACTCTCTATTTATTCTTGGGAGATAGAATTTCAATGATTTTAAGTATATATGCAAAGCCTGGATCTTCCTAATTCCATTTCTACTAGCTTCCAGTGGTAAGAGCCACAATATCATGGGATTTTATAGTGCTTAACTGAGTTGTTCAACATGAGAACCTAAAACGTCCATTATTATTTAAGTGCTTTATCTAGATCCATAATCTTTGCAATACCAAAGCCACAGTCATCAACCGTTCCAACAAGTTGTTCTTTCATTCTCTAAATCATATTTCTTTTAATACTCCTTTGGGTGATCATTGCATAAAACTGAATATAAGTAGCTCATTATCTGCTAAATAACTACAGGAGAAAAGAATATATGACAAACCACTTAAATACTGAGTTCATCTATCAATAATGAGGTTGACTCACATCATCCAAGTTTTCAGATTTTTCTTATCCCTAACCTTGAAACCCTAAATATTCCGTAGAATGAGTAACTCTTGCAGTGAAACTTCCCAGCTTTTTAGTAAAATACCAATAGCTATAGTGTTTTATAGTCTAAAAGTTACTAAATCCCAACTTTCCCATTGCCTAAACTACTCTGTGAAATTTGGAGGCTGAGGTGGGGACACAGGGAGAGGTTGTCTAGAAGCAAAATTATTCAGAGTTAGCATTGGAAGTTCTGAGTCATGTCTGCATTATTACTGGGCATTCATTAGCACCAAACAATATGCAGGATGGTGATAAAATTTCTGTGCTGCTCCTAAAAACAGTCAACCTTACAATTACAAGGGAGACTTTCTCATTCATTTTTCAATTCGAGTCTAATTAGCAGTTGTAAGAATTCAGGGTAACATTCAACTAAATAATGTAATATATGACTGAGATCACAACTGAAGCCTCCTAATTAAATTGTTTGCCTCCAACTTTTCACTCTTCAAATCTTCTGCCCCCTTGCAGTGAGCCACAGGTTTGATCATGCCATACCATTGTTCAGAATTCTTTGAAGGCATCTTACTGCCTACAAGAAAAAGAATGAACAGCCACACATTTCTTTAAGCACTGACACACTCTAACTCCAATTTACCTTTAGATCTCTCCAACCCTACCCCACCACATCCTACTGTATGTTCCATTCAGGTCTCCTTAGCATTTTCTCAAGAAGCCCTGCCCTCTGACTTAAGTGAAGATTCTGAGGTAGAAGGAGGACTGGTTCTCCAGGCTTACTTTTGAGTCTTTTCACCACTAACCTGTCACTATACCACAAAGAATTATATTCTATCATGCAATACCTGGTCGGCCATATTAAAGATTTTGAATAATAGTCCAGTAAAATTCCTGGAAGTGTAAGTGTGTACTTATATCCTAAATCCAGATCATAAATTTTTTAAAAATAAGAAAACTTTAAAAGCTCTTTTTTAAAAGAGCAGTTTATACAAATGTGGAAATTCTCAGACTTGATCTTATCTGCTGTCTGAGATAATGGCATGGGGGAAAATGCTATTTTTATATATAACAACCATAAAATCACAGAATATTACCTGTCTTTCAAGGTAATATTTGAGTTACAGAACTGACTCATTCATTGCACAGAAGTTATACTGTTGAATAACTTGAAAGAGGGAAGCCAGAACTAAAACTGCCAGTAAAATGGAGACATTAGAGGTGAAACTTTGGAAGAAGTCAAAAAAGAAAGGGAGAAAGGAGTTAAAGGGGGAGAACTTAAGATTAGGTATGAATGTTTTTCATTGTTGATTAAGACATTTAAAAATCAATAAAAGAATGCTTTGCACCAAGTACCTTTCAGGAACCTTTAGGAAAGTTCATTTGATTTGGTCCAAAGGTTAGAGACCTCTGCCCCAACAGGTAAAGAAGGTGGTTCCATCATCTTTTTAAAAGATACTGTAGCAGTTTGGCAGTTTGATATAGTTATGAATTCCAAAAATAGATATTGGATTATGTTTATAAACTGGTCTGTTCATCTGGGAATGATTAAGTTATGATTAGGGATTTGATTGGGCCATGTCAGTAGGGTGTTGAGCCCTACCCCTTGGTGGGTGGGGTGTCAAAGATAAAAGACATGGCAAAGGACAGAGTTGGAGTAGATTTCATGTTGGAGTTCTGATGCTGAATGTTAATGTTGGAGCCCAGGGGAGTAAGCACACAGAGGACCTTGGCCATGAGGAAGGAAAGAAACCTCCAGGAAAAGAGACAAGACGTTTGCCTGATGGTTGACAGCTGGCCTTGTAGAAAGGCAAAGCCTAGAAAGCCTCATAGTCTACAGGTGACCTTGTGGAAGAAACAGAGGAGCTGAACCCAGAGAGAAACGGAGCCCGGGAAGAGAGGAACCCAAGAAGCCTGAACCCCGGCAAATGTCAGCAACTATCTTGCTCCAACACGTGGCAGCAGACTTTGGTGAAGGAAGAAACTTATGTTTTATGGCCTGGTAACTGTAAGATTCTTCCCCAAATAAATACCCTTTTTAAAGACCAACAGATTTCTGGCATTTTGCATTAGCACCCCTTTGCCTGACTAATACAGATACCAAATAACTACAAGTTCAGAGTCTAAAATCAGATTTCAAAGAATTGCTCTAGTTGATTTTTTTAAAGAAGTATGCTATGTTCAAAAAATGTAATATCTAAATTAATGTGGAAAATATAATACCTTTCATAATATTTATTTTACTACATATTCCATATCTTTTATGAAACTGCAAATACATTAAGGGAAGTATCTCTGTATTATACGAATCACAAAACTTAATATCACATCTCTTATACAAAGTAGGCTAACAATGCATATTTTGACTTGGATATACTCATTCAAGAAGTCTTTTAGAAGTTCTCAGATTCTTCCTGGCTGTTAATCTGCATTTTCCCTCCTCCAAACTAAAGCATATGTTTCACAGGTGAGCTACAGGTTAGTCATATGTATGTTTCTGTAAATTTTGTTCCTAAGACCCATTTGAGAAAGCTCTACTGCATCCATGTGGCAATAGGATCCAGGAGCTTGAGTGAATCAGTAGGACTCTCTTGCTCTCTGTTTTTCATTTCTGTCTCTCCTTTTCTTCACTTCTACTGTAAATGGCTTCCTTCTGATAAATTTGCATCTGCTACTCTTCTAGCAACAAATGCCAGATACTAGGGATCTCTCTTGAGTCATGTGTCAACCACTAAACCCATCACTAGGAATAGGGGAATGTGGCTCTCTGATTGGCCAGCTGATATGGTGATGCTAGTGGCACCACAACTAATGCCTCCTCCAAGCACACCTGAAGTTGTGGAGAAGTGACACTCCCCCTAAAAAAATAAGTGGATTGTTATAACCAGAAGGGGAAGGTGGATAAAAACAACACGTATCTCTTACAATCGCTCAAGCTTATTATTGTATATTAGAATGGATAGCTAGCCAGCTGTGGGTTTAGTTTTAAGCTTGGTTTTCTGCTCTCAATGAGTAGAAATATCTGGGTAGAAAACAAAAGCCTAGAACAAAATGTCCCATATTATTTTCTGTGATGGTTTTTAAACTAGACTCACAAATTCTTTGACCCTCCTCACTTAAAGTGTGGAGCCTAACTCCCCTACATTTCATTGTGGGTTGGACTTAGTGACTAGCCGTTAACGAATAGAATGTGGAAAAAATGATATTTGACTTCTGAGGTTAGGTTATAAAGAAGGGTAGCTTCTGCCTGTCTCTTTCTCTTAGATCTCTTGATCTGGAGAAAATCAGCTGCCGTGTGATAAGGACTCAAGCATCCGCTGTGGAAAAGTCTATGTGTAAACTTTTCTGAACTAAGACCTTCTGCCAATAGCCATTACCAACTTGCCAGCCATCTTGGAAGCTGATCCTCCAGTCCCAGTCAAGTTTTTAGATGACTGTAGTCCTAGTTCACATCTTGAGTGAACCTCATGAGAGACTCCAAGACAGAATCACTTAACATCTCCCAAACTCCTGATCCACAGAAACTGTGAGAATAATAAATGTTTATTATTGTTTTAAGCCACTAAGTTTGGGGGTCATTTGTTATGCAGCAATAATTAACTCATTATGTATCCTATGAAACATTAATGTCCCCCAAGATGATGATGAATTTCTATGGGAAAAAAGAAGTCTAATAAGTGTGATCAAACAAAGTTTAACAGGCATCTATTCTGCAGGACTTCTCAGAACCTTAAAATGCTAACATAACTGTGAGATGAAGGAGAAAGAATACGATTACCTAAACTTCTTTGACAAAAATTGTCTTTTTTGTGCAAGTGGAAGTTAATCTTTCTAGAAACCTGGTGTCCCTAAGATGTTTGAAAAACACTAGGTTAGAAGCAAAGATTGGAGAATACTCCAAGAAATGTTTTGCTTCTTAAAGAGAGAACATAATATCTAAGGCAAAATCTGACTAACAGAACAACAGGGCCAGGAGCAGGTGATGCAAGGGAGGTGCTTGCTTTGGTAGTAAAACTTAAAGCAACACATATTTAATGTAATATTTTTTTTAAATTAAAGAAATGCTTAAAAATCCATGATGAGAAAAATACCAACATTTTAAATAAAGACAGGCAGTTATTTTTTATTTGCTTGTTTTATGACTCCATTTTATTGTGCAAAGGAACAGTTTTCTCCAGTCAACTGGCAGTTCCTGGCTGTCCTGATGTTCTCATCCCACTCCAGGCAGGTTTACGAGGTATAACAAGGGCAAACAGATTGAGCAATGCAAGGATCTATATATAGTAATTTGTGTGTACATGAGTGTGTTAAATTTTGACTTAGCATTTTAATTAACTTTTTCCATTTGGTTTAAATTTTGGAAAGCTATTTTGATAGGTGTCTACAGGGGCACATACTTTCCTTGCCTTGATAAGGAATGCCCACTTGTGTCTCAATATGCATAACTGAAGCCTGCATTAGCAGAACCCTGCATATTTCTGACCAGGTGGGAGACCCCACCCGTCTATTTTGCAGACTGCTCGCTTTTGTGAATCTTGATGCTTTTGTGAATCTTGATGCTCGCTTTTGTAAATCTTGATCGCCCACTTGCTTAAGAATATACCTATGTAAAAGCCCTATATAAACTGATGAAAATCAAGGCTCCGGGCCCAGAATATTTTTTGGAGACTGACTTTTCTGGGCCCGCATGTAATAAAACTGTTCCTCTGCTCCTCAGAGTGCTGTTGGTTTTTTTCGGGATCGGATTTCTGCAACAGCCTCAGCCTCCAATATGGCTCAGTGGGGCATTGCAAATCAATAACCTCCCCAGTTGAGGGAGGTCAATTTATGTAGGCATCTTTAATTCTATACAAGTTGAAATTTTTAGGTTTTCTCCTAAGTTTGGGGCCAGGGATGGTCATTTCCTTCTGAAGTCTCTGAGGCAGGCTCCATGGCATCATCCAGAGACTCTACAAGACTGAAACATAAGACAGCAAGTTTTAATGGAAGGGAAATATCTAGAATCACAAAGGAGGACAGGCTTGAATCAGCAGACATGCTAGAGTACACTGGGCAGCACAAGTTTACTAAATTTCTAGGGAGGGGAAAAGGGTAGCACCAAGAATGGAGGAAGATGGATATGGAACACTATGTTGTCATGGTTTTGTTTATTGTCTTCCATGCTAATTCCTTCCACTGCAACAGAGGTTTATTGTTTGTTCATTCACAAATGGAAAATTACCACACAGACATTTTAACACTGTGACAAATATTTGCCTTTTGTTCTTTACTTTCTTTCTTACATTTCTTATGTGGGGGCTGAATTGCATTTCACAGAAAGAAATTAAGTTTAGTTTCTCACTTGTTTTCCAGATTTGAGGATCAAAAGTTTTTATAACATAAAAGGATCTTTTTAAAACCACCCCCCAGATGTGAATTACCTCTGCTGGATCAGCCTCCTGTTGCTATCTAGTTGATAAACAGAAATTAATTTTACTAAAAATGTGAGTCTCTTCAGATGCTATTTCTCAGCCCCCTGTAGCACCACAGTTCAGGTTAAAGTTATTTTGTTTTCTATGGGATCTATTTAGGCAGCTTTTAAAAATTTCATCTTCTGTGAATTTTACCTAGTAAAGCAGAGGTATCTTTGGCTTTCCTTCTTTTCAAATTGAAAGGGACTTGAGCATCGTGACAAAAAGTCTTTAAAGTAATCCATGTCATAAATGTTAGTGCATATTCTATGCCAAGACAGTCTGGTCTCTCCTGCAGCAACACAGCACTGTGGCATCTAATTTTTCGACCTTAACATACAGAACCAATCTTTTCTCAAGCAAATGTCAAATCTATGTTAATTAGGTCAGTATAGTTCATTTATTTCTCACAAACATAACTGACCTCTTGCTGGTACATTAGGAACTAGGTCTTTGCTCTAATTTTAGGTGTTTGTGAAAGGTTCTTTTGCCTTTTTTTCCTCCCTCTCTACAACTCCCCTGACCTGTTCATCATCCCAAAATTCCACAGGTGGAATGGCCCTACAGCACAATGATCAACAAACCTTTTCTAAAAAGACCAGATAGTAAATATCTTAGACTTTATGGACCATAATCCATTGCAACTACTCGGCTCTGTCATTGTAGAACAAAGTAGCATTGACAACACATAAATGAATAGGTGTGGCTATGTTCCAATAAAACGTTATTTACAAAAACAGGCGACAGGCAGGGTTTGGCCTCAGGGCCATAGAATGTTGACCCCTGCTTTAGCATCTGTATCTGACCATCTCAGAAGAGAATTAACACTTTAAACTACCAACTAATTTCACATTCTTTACCAAGAAATGGTTTTAACCAGGAGGTGGCTAGGTAGGTACTGGGCAACTGAGGTGAGTTTGTTTGTTGTGCTTTTATTTTTTCTTTTAATGAAAATTCTATAATTTGTGAGAAATGACTTGCCTGCAATCAGTTTTTAGTTGTTTGTACCCTAGTGATCTGTGTGAAATCAATAAGCCAGATGCAGGAAAAAAAAAATAAGTTCTCATTTAATTGAAAACTGAAGATGAGTTGCAACTAACAAAATGGCTAATGAAACCATAAAATGCAATAATAAAGACAGGATCTAGAGGCTGGGAGGTGGTAGTCCTTTTCTACTAGGTTTTTGATGCAGCCCTGGGTGAAAAGGCTTTGGGTACCACTGGCAGGCCAAAACAGATTTAGAAGAGAGAGAGAAAAATGGACTGACTTGCAGTGATGTCATGTGATGAACAAACAAGATGAGTTTCTTTGGTCAGGAGAAGAAAAGACTTAGGAAGAAAACAATATTTTCCTTGAAATATTTCAAGGGTTATGTTTAGAATAAGAATTATACTCCCTCAGGATGATTTTCAGAGGTGAAAAAAACAAGAAAAATTTGCAGAAAAATCTCAGCTCATTTTTTTTTAAAAAAGATTTTCCTTAAAAATTCACTGAGAATGAAAAGGACTATGTTGTAGAGAGAATTTGACCATCATATTTGTCATTGGATTAGGTCAATGGGTCCCAGATATAAGTGTCATGGACCAGGAATATTATTTTTAATGTGAAGCCAAAAACATGCTTGCTAACTTTGGATGCCAAGTAAGGACCTTCAAACCAAAACCAATGTCTAATATCATTTCATAAAACAGATGATATTTTAAATAACATAGAAAAACATATATTAAAATTAAGGGGAGTAAATGTGGCTCAGTGGTTGAGCACCAGATTCCCACATACGAGATCCCGGGTTCAATCCTTGGCCCCCATTACCTAAAAAAAAAAAAAAAAAAAAAAAGATTAAAGACAGTCTTTGAGAAAACAAAGATATAGCTCCTAATAGCATCAGATTAAAAAAAAACTACCTAGCTAAATCAAAAGATGATATAAGTTTTATTTTTCTCACTTTGGTACAGAATGGCAAAACCCACCATGGACTAGCAGGAATCCCTTAACCAGCATTTGGGGACCACTAAACTGTTAAAAATCCCTTCCAATTCTAAAACTCTGAAACTTTGAGTGAGCAAGATGATACTAAAGTGTGAATTGGGACCTTCTTCAAGGCATATAACAATGAGCTAACAAAAGTAAAGCTAACTTAAAAATGCACTGCCACTGCCAGTGTGAATTCTTTATTCTAATTTACCTCCTTTAAAAATAGGTGGCAACACACTACACCCTGAGGAAAGCATTATTTTTTTAGTGTGTTTTGCTATCCTTGAGGTAATGAAACAAAATTACAAAACACTGTAATTTGATATATTGTAGTTACTTATTGCGATAATTTCAGACACAAAAAGAAAAATCCAATGGCAATGTGAAAGGAATAGTGGGCTTACACTGGAAATTTTCTTATGACACAACCGTATTTCAAGACAATAAATCAATTTCTCAACTAAAATTCTGGGTTGTGCCCATTGTAAAGTCTAAAAATGATTTTACCCCTTTTCTCTAATTTTCCTTTGGACATACATTGCAATACCCTTTCTAACAATGATCTTAAGAAAGATTTTTGTAAATCCAATGCCTAGCCAGATTTTGTTTCCCTAATTATCAAACACACCAAACACACACACATGCACATACACACACACAAATACTAGCTCTCTTAAGAGTGAGGCACAGTGAGGGGCAAACACTACAGAGGATCTACCCACTGCTATGTCAATGCACATAAATTCTAATTTGTAACACCCCTGCAGTTCCATTGTATGGCTCCATTAGTCTATGCATGAATTATTTACACATGATACATCATAATGGCATCAGAACCATTCATGACATCAATTCATACTATTACAGAACAGGTAATCCACAGCTGTCTAACACAACATGCGTTAATTAGATCTCCAAGAAACTTTGCTGGTCAGTCACCTTCTCAAAGCCCAACTCTCGCCCAAACTCCTCCTATGAGCCTTCCAATCATTCCATCTGCATCTGTATCTTTTATTTTTAAACTATTCGTGGAATGCCTGACAAAATGTAGTTTAAACTTCACTGCTTCATGTTCTTTTCATTGCTTCTCAGATTCAACTCTTGTGTCCCTAAATATTCTTGAAGAATGGAGTGATGGTATATGGTTCCTTTGTAACTTTCACAATTCTTAGCCATGGTAGACATGTGGTAAGGTTTCAATAAATAGTAATTGACTTGTTAACTATTACCCTACAAGTGGATGCAACAAATTCTTAGATGCTGGGCTATCTGATGTAGCAAATTTCAACTTTTTGAATAATCAATCACACAGATTTTGGATGGTGTGGGTTTATTATTTTGTTTTAAATGTTAATTTTGTCTTGTTTTTGTTATGTTTCTATTAATTTTTTAAAAAACTAAACTGCTTTCTGATGGGTATGAAGTAGAGTTGTTGATGTTGACACATAAGAATTTCAGGAAGTAAGAAGCACAAGTGTCTAAACATCTTTATTTTCTAATAATTTGGCCATAACTTATGGCCTTTTCAGAATAATGAGGAATTTTTTGGCAGAGGAATATTTATTACAATCTATTCTCAAGTCAGATGGACCAGAAGTCAAAGATCTTTTCTCCCACTTTCTAGCTTGCAAACTTTGGTAAGTTACCAATCTTTTAAAGCATCAGCTTTCTCATCTTTAACATGAGGATTAAATAGTCTATTTTTTGTATTATATTATTAAAAGCAGCATTGTTGTAAGGTTATGAGAAATACATGCACAAGTTCATGGCACAGTGAGTGACACCATAAACAATAAGTGTATCATCATCATTATTATTTTGCCACCCTGCAATTTTTCAGGGCATGTAACAACAGGACATTTTAAACAGACTACTGAGAGCAGGAAAGCAGTTTATAAGGGAGAATCACATAGCACAGGCTCATCCAGTTAGTATACAGTAACTTTTAAAGTAAAAGCTTTATTGGAAGATAATATACATACAGAAACCTGTAGCTGTCTCAAGAACCTGTGGAACTTGCAACCAGATGAGGTAACAGAATATTATCAGTACCCCAGAGTCCTCTCTTGTGCACCTTTCAGGTCATGACTCCTCCTAACTAGCAAGAATAACCAGTATCCTGACAGCTTATAGTACTGATTAATTTTGCCTGTTTTTGACCTTTACATAAATGCAATCATACAACATGTATTCTTTTGTGTGTGGCTTCTTTCACACAGCTTATTGTTGGTGAGAATAATGCAGTATGCTGCATGTCACTGTGGGTTGTTTTTTTTTAATGTATAGCTCTGCATATTATTCCACCTTATGAATGTTATAGAGTTTATTTATCCAGTTTATGGATAATTGGGTTGTTTTCAGTGTGGGGCTATTATGAATAGTGCTTTTATGAATGTTATTAAACATGTCTTTGAGGAATATACATCTATATTACTGCTGAGTGTAAACCTGGGGGGAATTACTGAATCATTTTGTCCATATTTACTAGATAATGTAATTCAATATGTTCAGTTTTACCAGAAATTCTAAGATATGTTTTCAAATTGTTTTGCCAGTTTATACTCCTACCAGCAGAGAATGAGAATTGCAGTTTCTACACATTATCACCAACACCTGATATATTTCTTTCAGAAAAAAAAATTCAGCCATTCTGGAGTATGTGTAGTGGTATTTTAATGTAGTTGTAATTTGTACTGCCATGATAATTAACAAAATTGAGAACTGTTTGTGTCTATTGGTCATCTAGTAATCCTTTTTTTGTGAAATACCTAGGTATTTTTTTTTTTGCACAGTTTTTTCTTCTGGATTGTTCCCTCTTTTCTTGGATATTTATAGACATCTTTGTATGTAATGTAATCACTGGTGTATTTGGATTTACATTTACTATTTGTTTCCTATTTTACCCATATAGTCTATGTTTATTTTTTTCTTTTCTTTTGTCTTCTTTTGGATTAATTTAAAAATGTTTTATTATTCATTCTACCTTATTAATTTGTTGATTATGCATTCTTTTATTATCATTTTAGTGATAATCTTTTATGCAGTATAAACTAATACAAACTTACTTTTACCACTTTCTCAAAAATGCTAGAACTTTGGAATACTTTAAGTCCTTTTATCTCCTTCCTGTCTTTTGCATTTTAATGTTTACATTTGGGGACAGTTTTCTTCTGCTTGAAAAACTTCCTTTAGTATTTGTTTCAATGCAAATTTGCTGATGACAAAATCTCTCCACTTTTTTATTCCGAAAACTATTTTATCTTCAATATTGATGGATAAATTGGAGCTTTTTTTCTTGCAGCACTTTCCATTTTCTATTGGCTTTGATAGTTTATATTGAGAAGTCAGCTGTAAACTTGTTATTTAAATGTAATTGTCTTTTCCCTGGTTTAAAAAAAAAATTCCTCTTTGTTTTTGGTTTTCAACAGTCTGACTATAATATGACTAGGTGTACCTTTCTTTGTGTTTATTTGCCTTGGAGTTTTGAATTTCTGGATCAATTTCTTTATTCAGTTTTGGAAAATTATCAACCATTAGCTCTTCAAATACTGCTTCTGCTTCATTCTTTCTTTCTTTTCCTTATGGGACTCTAATAGCAGGTATGTTGGAACTTCGGAGATTTTCCCACATTTGTCTTATGCTATTTTCTGTAGTCTCAATTATTTTTCTCTATATACTTCAATTTGTATATTTTCTATTAAACTATTATCCAATTCACAAATCCTGCCTTCTGTTGTCTTGACTATATGTTAAATATAGCTATTGAGTTAATTTAAGATGTTATGATTTCAGACTTTGAATTGCCATTTATTTTATTTTATAGATTCTAAATTCTCTTCTAATACTCCCCAATTTTTAAATCTATTTATAATGTTTTCCCCTTTTCCTTGAAACTTTTGTTAATTTTAAGGTACATGTCTTCTGATCCCAATATGTGGGTTATCTTTGGGTCTATTTCTTTCATTTTTATATTCTGTTTAATATCTTGATTTTTCAGTCTTATGGTTCTATCTGTTCACAGGCCAAGTAAATTTAAATTGATTTTTCAGTCTTATGGTTCTATCTTTTCACAGGCCAAGTAAATTTAGATTAGATTGAAATTTTGCATAAAGACATCATAGAAGCTGTTAATGAGCCCATCCTCCAGAGTTGCTTAAGCCTTGGCTTGACTGTGTAGTTAGTGTGGAGACTTATCAATCTGGTCCAATTACAGAGTAGCTGAATTCAGTCTAATTTTTGTCTAATGTCCTCATTTCTATGACATACTTCTCCAGGGCTTTCAAATGAGAACCTAATGTGTTTACTAGAGCCCCTTGACCTGACAGAAACTGAAGTTTATGCCTCCTTACCATAATATTGAAGAAAGTGCTGCTCTGCTTTTCTACTTTCTGCATAGCTATTTATCTTCCCATGCTCAAATTTTCATAATTCAGCAAATGTTTTAAGGGGATAACTGACCATGAATTTGAGGCCTTTCATGTTTTCAATTTTGTTAATGCAGTCCAGAAAAACTGTAAATGCTCTGTTGACTGTTCAGTTTTGTGGCAGCTGCTCTCTGCGTGGGCAAAACCCAGAAACTCAGCTTCTTGCTCATACCCAGAGCTTTCAAATATCACCAAGGTTAACAAAACTGCAAAATACTACCTACTTCTCTATGATTTGCCCTTTTCCATATTCTTAACTCCCGTATTCCACATTGTTTCAGCAGCAGTCTGATGTAGATAAACAAATGATCTTTTAATTTTTCTATATTTTCTAGTTGTTCTTAATTGGAACTTTGGTATGACAGCAGTTACTCTTACTCATAAATGGAAATACACACACTAACTTTTGTTGAATGGATTAAAAGATCTATTTATTAAAATATACTAGCTCATTTGTAAATTTGGCACATAATTCTTGCTCATGTGAAAATAAAATGTTGGCAAATGTATAATGCTATTAAAATTATTTTAAATTAAAAAGTAATGAGTTTTTTTTAAATGGAAGGAATATTAAAAATCACTTTTATGAAGCCAATGTGTAGATATTTTTAATCACCTTTCTGGCATCCATTTACACAATGGTAACAAAAGCATTTACAGAGGTAAATGATTGTTTTGAGAAGACTATCTTATTCTCTGAATACATAAGTTAGTAATTCGGCTCTTTTAGGTTCTAAATAAGCTCTGGGGTCTGATGGAATCTGCATTATTAAATAGTTACTTTGTGGACACCCAAGCATTTTTTAATGGCTTACATAATCAGGAGTCCAGATGTGAGAAGACTAAATGAATATATTGTTTAAAAAACATTAATATAATTCAAATGAAATTCAAGTTCATGTGGAACTTTGGTTCCTAAATTTTTTCCAATATTCTTTTATATGACATTAATATTATGTTGTGATTTAATTAAATTAATTTTGAACAGCTAATATACAACTTAAATGGCAATAATTTTAAAATCCAAATCAGGTAGCAAGAAACTCAGCAATGGTCTATGAATTAAAGTGGTAGCTGACAGTTGCTAAGCTCGTGATAGAATACTAGGTCAGGCTTGCTAACTAAATAAGAAAAATATTACATATTTATTTTTTTAAAAATTTAAGCAGAGTATGAAGGCTGCAATTTGGACATCCAGGATTTAGTGAATAACTCAAAAATTATGGTTGAATTCAAGGCATTCTCAGCTAGATCTAAAATTTAATCATTGATCAACTTTTCCTTAGATTCTGTGATCCAATAAACTCCTGTTTTCATAAAATTGAGTTTGCTTTAATTTTCTGTCACTTACAAACCATACAAACAAAACTAGAGGGCATATAGAGAAAATCAAAGTCAAAGGATTAAGGGAGAAAGAGACCACAAATCAGAACCTAAGGACCAAGAGTCAAAAAATCAGCAAAAGTTGTTGATAACTTCCAGAAATAGGAAGGACTCAGATAAAAAAAAAAGACAGATAATTGTGCTTGCCTGTAACTAAAAGCAGGCTTGTGTTCTTTTGCGATATGGATTCAGGAACTGCAGTCTCCGCCTTTACTTTTTTTCAAAGGATTTTTTCCCCCTCCCACAACTGAGAATCCCTCTGACCTTAACAAGAATTTACTCAGCAGACATTCTTCCTAGCTATCAATTCAGTTTTTTTAGCAGCATTTGCTGCATCTGATAATTTCCTAACTTTAGCCAGTTTGATTGCTAGCAGAGAATTATAGAAGGGTTGGGAATTAGAAGCAGGATAGACATGGTGAGAGACAGCATTTTGTTGAAAATATTTTGGCACTCTTGAAGACCACCAAATCATTTGGTCTACTGTTTTCATTTTCTCTTTGAAAATATTAAAATACTTTGTAACTGTTATACAGATGGCAAAGAACGATGCAAAGCTTTTATTATTATTTTAATTCACCCTTTAAAAGGCAGAAACAAGTAATAATTTCTAAATATAGTAAATTTAATTTTCATGACCTTAAGCATTTTTGGGAATTGGCAATGAAAATTTAGGCTTGGAAGACTCATTTCAAAGTGGGCCTTTAAATTTTTTTTTTTTCATAAAACAGTCACCAAATTCTTAAATATTTTTATTGTGCTAAGATATTTATTAACCCATCTTTGCTAAGCCAATTTTATTGATACGAGGGAGACACATTCATTTTTTAAAAAATAATTTTATTGAAACATAGTTCACAAACCTTATAATTCACACATTTTATGTGTACAATTCCATTTTTTTACGATTTTTTGCTCATTTTCTGCTTGTTTTTGCTCCTTGTCTGTTTGTTTTTCTTTAGGAGGCACCGGGAACAGAACCGGGGACCTCCCACGTGGGAGGTGGGTGCTGAACTGCTTGAGCCATATCCACTCCCACATATTCATTTTTACTACAGCTTTTCCAAGAACAATAGGATAAAGACAGGAGCTGTACCTGATATAAAGATCACTGGGCTCTAATTTTGACCTGCCAGGTTTTAGGCCTGTGACTGTGTAAAAGTTATTTAACCTCTCTGAGTCTTGGTGTTCTCTTCTAAATAATGCAGAATTTGATACACACCCCCAAAGTATTATTTCAAATATTATTTGAGCTAACAAGTTTAAAGTGTTAATACAATACTACACACACAACATATTCAATGAAACTTGTTTCCATTCCCTCTTCCAAAAGCATGTTCGGGTATGATTGCATCATGGCGTAGATTCTGTAAAGCCCCCACAAAAATGTGCTAAAAATACTCTTTAGCTACTAAATCCATAAATTTTTTAAAAAATTATATTATCTACTGATACAGCAATTATGAAGAAGAGGGAGAAAATGTGGAAAATGAGAAAATAAGACAAGGCAGTTTTTAAGAATAATCAAGCCATCAGGATGTCTATAGGTGCTAAATGAATGCCATATGCCATTCATTTCTATGGCTTTTTAAATTATAACATGAATATTTAAATGCTTATTGTGTGCCAAGCCCTCTGTTACACTCTTTAGTTGTATTAGCTCATCTAATACTTCAATCAATGCTGTGAAGGAGGTACTGCTATTATCTACGTATTACAAATGAAGAAACGGAGGCTCAGAGATGGTAAGCATTTGCCCAAGATCACACAGCTAGTAAGTGGCAAAGTCTGGATTCAAAACCAGGTAGTCTGCCTTCAAGGACCAATGTTCCTAATATTATGCTACTTCCCATAACAGGAAACCTCAGATGTCCCCCAAATGCCTTTGCCAAAGCACTGCTGGTTCCCATACATCTGCCCCTCTCTCTGTTCAAGTGGAGAGCTTTGTGAGGACCATCCTGGTTAGCTGCATTAGCCATGTACACTGTGATATATTAATTCCCCAGATCCTCTCCTAAGAGGCGGTTTTAGGAGATATCAGCAGACAAAATGAGAGCCCTGGGTGCCTAGCAGGATGAGAAGTAGGAACAAAACAAAGGTGAAAGGCCCAAGAATGAAGAGTCAGTTTTCCACAGCAACAAAACATTTTAAAGTGAAAAGGACAAGAATAATGAGGACCAAAGGTTAAGAATGCCGTCCAAAGTCACACATCTCATGTTGAGTCAGAAATAATACCTGTGGGTCTGGGACATTGCATTTGGAAGTTTTCAAGAGATAGTTCTATGCAGGTTCTAGAAGAATATCAGTCCTGAGAGTAGAAGAATATGTAGGTTTCTAAGAATGAGGACTATTCTGGAATATTAATTTTTTTTTCTTTGTTTTCCTTTCTTTTCTTTCCTTCACTTTCCTTTTCTTTTCTTTCTCTCTTTCTTTATTTCCTTCTCTTTTTTTTTGGCTCAATTGGAAATCCAAAATTTACTAGAAAAATTTAGACAGCAAAAAAGAAAAAGAAAAAGAGTACTGATTGGCTTCTGTGCCTCACAACATAGGTTCTGACTGAGCTTTTTAAAAAAAAAATTTATTAGAGAAGCTGTTGGTTTACAGACCAAGACCAATCATGCATAAAATACAGGATTCCCATACACCACCCTATCACCAACACCTTGCATTGGTGTGGAAACATTTGTTACAACTGATGACAGCGCTTTTTTATAAGTGTACTAATTTTTAACAGTAGTTACTTTTGTTACAATTGAAAAATAATTTAAATAGTACTGTTAACTATCTCCCATAGTTTACAGTAGGTTTTTTTCTATATACTGTCCTATTATTAATATCTTGTATTAGTCTTGTACATTTATTATAATTTATGAAAGAACATTCTTATAGTGGCACTATTAGCCATAGTACACCATCTACAATAGTGTCCACTATGTTATACAGTCTTAAGTTTTATCTTTTAAATTTTATTCCAGTAACATATATGACCCAAAGTTTCCCCTTTTAACCACATTCACCTATATAATTCAGTGCTGTTAATTACACCCATAATAATGTGCTACCATCACCACCATCCATTTCCAAAGCTTTACAATCAACTAAATAGAAATTCTGTATAAATGAAGAATCAACTCCCCATTCTCTAACCCCGTCTATCCCCTGGTAACCTATGTTGTAGATTCTAACTCTAAAGTTTTCTAATTATAATTAGTTCAGAGCAGTAAGATCATGCAATATTTGTCCTTTTGTTTTTGACTTATTTCACTCAGCACACTATCCTCAAGTTTCATCCATGTTGTTGCATGTATCAAGATTTCATTCTTTTTTTTTTTTTTTTTTAAAGATTTATTTATTTTATTACATATCTTCCCTTCCCCCCCGCTGTGGCGGCGCGCCGAGAGTGGTCACTGCGCAGGCGCGGCTTTCCCCACTTGTGGGCGGTCTCTGCGTCCATTCACGGCTGGCGCTTGATTCAGTTCGCAGGTGGCTGGCTGCGCTCCATCTGCGGGCGGCCTGCCCTGCCCGTGGCGGCTCTTGCCCTGTCCGTGGCAGCTTCTTGCCCTGCCCACGGCGGCTCCGGCCCGCCCATGGCGGCTTGCCATTCTCAAGGCGGTCTGCCCGCTAGGAGAGGTCCCCGGGAATCGAACCCGGGGCCTCCCATGTGGTATGCCAGCACCCTATCCACTGGGCTATCGAGCCGGCCCCAAGATTTCATTCTTTTTACAGCTGAATAATATTCCATTGTGTTTATACCAATTTTGTTCATCCATTGATCGGTTGATGGACACTTGGGTAGCTCCTTCTGGGACACTTATGATGCATATGTTTGTGCACTTCATGCTGTCACTCTAATACCTCAGAAACTGCTCAACTTTTTTCTATTCTTTTTTCGCTCTGTTCTTCTGTCTGTATAATTTCAATTGCCCTGCCTTCTAGTCCACTGTTTCTATATTCTGTCTGTTCAGATCTGCTGTTGTATGCAGAATGATACATGTATGCTGTTGTATCCTGAATGATGAATAATGATGTATAAGATCCCAGTACTTAGCAGGGTGATAAATATTTAGTGGAATAAATGAATGAATGAATTATTGACATTGTAAGGTGTGGTGGTTTGGAGCTATGTACCCCAGAAAACATGTTCTGAACTTAACCCGCTCCTATGGGTGTGAACCCAGTGTAAATAGGACCTTTTGATGAGGTTACTTCAATTAATGTGTGACCTAACTCAATCAGGATGTGTCTTAATCCTATTACTGGAGTCCCTTATAAGCAGAATGGAATTCAAACAGATAGAAAAGCCACAGAAAGCAAGAAGCTGAAGGCCAATGGACCCAGAAGAGAAGGGAGAGGCCCGGTGAGTCCCCCATGTGCATTGCTACATGACAGAGAAGCCAAGGACACAAGATCACATGCAACCACCCTCAGAAAGCCAGTCTTCAGGAAGAAAGCACTGCTTCGATTTGGACTTTTTCCTAACTTCAAAACTGTTAACCTGTAATAATACAGAAAAACAACAACAATAACACAAAAAACGTGAGCCTGTAAATCCCCATGGTTTAGCCACCTCATTGCATGGTATTTGCTTTAGCAACAAGGAAACTAAAACATAAGGTAATTAGGTATTATGTTTTAAGGTCATTTTACATAAATCATTTTTTCTCATCTTCCCATTAGCATAGTCTTCTTGTTTGCAGTGTCCACCTTGTACATGACTACCAGATTTCTTTTTCTAAACAAGACTTTGATGACTCTTCCTATCTCCAAATGATTCCTTATTGTCTACAGAATAAAATTAAATACCTTTGACCTAGCATTCAGAGTTCCTATCTTTCTAAGCCTCTATCCCAATATTCCTTATGAATTCTGGACTCCAAACAAGTAAACACATCCTGTGGATTTACTTGTTAAGACCAGAATATGCCTTAAATTCACATGCTTCTACAAGCTTTCTCTTCAGATTTACCTGAATTTGTTCCTCAGGTGTGGCCTTATTCTGCTTAGTTACCTTTGTTACCCTTGTTCTCCCAGTCTTAGTTTATTCACTTGAAGCATTTAGATAATCACAGTTACTTCCAGATCTTTATGAAGAATGAGATAATATAAGCAAAATTCCCAAAACAATACCCACTATATAATATGATTTTGGTAAATGGCATTTTTCTCAATACTTTCTACCTTTTTACCAAATTAAATAATGACCTTTTCTGTCCACTGTGATTTTCCTGTCACAGTGTATTTTATAACTACCAGCCTCCAATAAATTATCAAAATTACTTTCATGATTGATAATCATTTATTATAAAAAGCATCACAGGCTATTAGAAAAAAAGAATGATTTTCCTTAAAGTACTCCAGCACCATCATCTTCTTCAGTAAAAGTTTGTACAACTCAACCTCATACCCACACAATGTCAATCCATAAAGGGAAAAAAAAATGCCAACACCTCATTGGATTGGAATCTGATGAGAATAGGAATCACATTTTAGTGTTTTGGATTTTTTTTAAGCAGTTTGTGATTGCTGAATAAATAACAGTGAGCAAAGCATTGAACAAGCTACTCAGCTTTCTAATGTCACCATCTGGCCGGGTTTAGGGCTATATCAAGAGATAATAAGGAGATACAACCTCCATAAATCCAAAGAAGGGTTCAGAAATAAATAATGCCTGATAGAATGAAGAAATTGAGATCTCCTAGTGTAGGATCTATAAATTGAGATAAATAAAATAACTTTCAATTGTCCTCTTACTAAAACATGACTAAAAGACGGGATAATCATTCCTTCTACTCCCCTTTCCCAGCCATCAGGATGGTATAACTTCTCCTTTCCTGTGTGAAATGGAAGGAGAATGTTACTACTGCAAGCTCTTTCTTAACATAGATGCCCAGCTCCTTTTTCCAGAAGATAGGAGGCAAGAAGGGTAATGAGAGGCACAGAAGAACAAAGGAGCCTTCAGGGAGGTTTCCAGAAGGAAAAAAAAAAAAGTAATTAACAAGCCTTGTAGCCCAAGGGTAGAGATATGGACTTTGCTTCTCAGAAGAAGATTTTTTCAGGAAGTCTTTGAATAGGGATTGAGATACCTGAGTTGTACTACTAACTTTGCCAGTTACTAAATCTGTGGCGCTGGGTGTATTACGTTTCTCTCTGGTTCTCAGTTTCTGTACACCTGTGGAGTCAGGGAAGTGGACCATATCACCTTAGGGTTCCGTGCCAGTAATGGCATTATCTCCCTCAAATGTTGGTCCTGGGATTTTACCTACATTACTTGAAGGGTCAGCTATTTCATGTAAGAGATAAATAAACAATTCCTCATAAATTTAATTTCAAATATAGTTGAAAGCTGAACTGTAGATAGAAAGAGTATGGCTTATGGGAAATATATGATAAAAGTGGAATAAGTATCCAGCAAAAAAGAAAAAATGTAATAAAGTACAAGTGTTAGCTATCAGGATTACATGTTCCTCTTTGGAAGAACTAGAAAGCTTCTCCAACAATAGCAATGGACCAAGATGCCCTGCTGGGAAGAGAAGACTGCCTTTATTCCTTGAACATTAGAATGTGACTGTGATGAGAAATGACCCAAAGCCTGGCAGCTGAATGAAGCAAAGTTAAACAGTGATTAAAATGGAACTGGGTTATTTTTCTCTCTCCGTAATATCTAAGAAGACATTGACTCTATAGATTGCTCAATTAGTTGGCCACTTTTTGAGAGTGCGTTTTCTCCATTGAAGTGTTTGGGAAAAGAAGATAAGTCATGTGTTTGATTCCTTTGTGATCTCAGGTGCAGAGCTTTCTCAAAAGTAACAAACTCCCTATCCTTTCAAAGGACTTAATTTTGTTGACAAGCTTTTCTTCAAAACATCTTGGCTAGAACTATGGGGAAAAGATTATTCAAAGAAACAGTGGATGGCAGTATTGGTTTGCAGCTCTAAAGCAGAAAGCAATGGGAAGCACACATTTTTTAAAGAAGAAAAGCAGCATATACTTGATTTTCTGAAAAATCTTCACATGGGTATGGGTCTAAAACCATGAAAAGTTCATGTTTGCAGGTTCAAAACCTTATCATAAGGTAACTTTGTCTGATGATTTAAAGGTATTGTATCAACAAATGTGGAGAGGTAAAATGATGACCCAGAAAAAAAACGATGGCCTCTTTGAATTCATGGTTTTACATAATCATCTTCCACCTTAACTAAATGGTGGTTATCAGAACTAGCCAGACTAATGACAAAGACTCACAAGAGGCATTGTAAAGCACAATAGCAAGTTTGTGTCTTTTGCAGGGAGTGAAAGGTTTTAGATGAAAAGAGAAGCCAGGAGAGAGAGGGGAGTAGGATGAAGTACTTTACCAGGCAGTTAGTGATGAGTTTCATTTTTAATGGCGAATATACATAATGTTTCAGAAATTAAATAGCACCTGTTAACTTAGGAATGCAGTTTATTATTTTTGCTTAATTCTTCTCCCCACTTTTGTGTATCACTTCTGCCCTTGTATACAGATTTGGAACTGATTTTTTTTTAATGTATCCGTTCATTGGTTAATTTATTCAACAAATACCTTTGATCGTTTATGACATGCCAGCCCTAGACAAGGTACTAAGGATACAGATGCCCTAATTGCAGAAACAGACATGTAAATAGGAAAATACCATGCAATACGTTAAGTGATAACCAAGTGGCTTATTAAATTGTCTTAGATTTGTGGGGTAAAAACATGACACAAGTTTATTTTTTCATGAATCATAGCACCTTATGCTATGTCAGATTTCTCTGTCCTGTGGACAGCTTACTGAATCACATCTTCGGCAGATTTCAAAGTCTCACGGGAACTTCTAATTATTAAAATAGTCATTTTCCATTTTCAATTATTATCCGGTTTAAAACTTCTTTTTCTACCCCATTTAAACATATTCAGTGCAGCCCAGAGTTGTGGCTTTGGGGACCTGAAGGAGAGGGCAAGTTTCACTCTCTTATTCTTCTTACCTCTCCTTGATTCTTTGGGCTTGGGAAGGGTTCATGATCCCTGGGATACTTTCTCCATTCCGAGACAAATCCTATACCCTCCATTTTCAAGGCCTAGTTCTTTAGGTGTCTGGGTTGACTGCCTCTGTGCTCTCGCTGTTGCAGTCTCTGGTTTTTCTCAGTCACCAAGCAGCTCCAACTCAGTCTCTTCCAAATCCTTCCAGCTCCTGCCCCATCAAAATACTACACAGCATCTCTCTCCTGGAGTTCTTTCACTGTGCCTCCCACCTCTGTGATGTCCATTGACCCTTCAGAAACTCACACACCTTCATAATGACAAATGGAGTGGCCCAGGCTGCTCTGCCATTATACCTTTGCCCTATGCTGCTGCCTCGTTTCTTTCTCTCTATGGGTTGTTGTCCTGCTCAGGTACAAGTGGACTAATAAACAAACCATCTGCCTAGCCAAATGACTGACAGAGAAATAAGATGCCAATCTCCCCTCTTGCAAGGGTCCTCAATATTTTGGAACTTCACTCACATAGCTTTCCTTTATAAAGCCTATCCCTGGAAGTAATAATAGGTATGAAATAGAATGGGAAGATATGAGCTAAGTCTGGGACAATGAGGAAGGTAGTTCACTGGAAGAATGAAAAAGAAGGAGATGCTGCTGATTCTTCCAAAGTTCCTAGCTGTGGAGATTTAATGGATTATGCCATTATTCTCTAAAAGGAGAAGAGGGGCAGAGGAACATGTTGGGGTGGGAAGGTGATATATTTAGTTTTGGACATAAAGCGATTAGATATCCAGACAGAAATGGACTACATGGCATGTTAATTAGGCATAAAAAATAAATAAGAGGGAGTGGATGTGGCTCAAGCAGCTGGGCGCCCGCCTCCCACATGGGAGGTCTGGGTTAGGTTCCCAGTGCCTCCTAAAGAAGACAAGCAATGAGCAGACAATGAGTGGGCACAATGAGCAGAGACAACGAACAGTCAACAAGCAGACACAACAGTGATGGACAATGAGCAGACAGAAAAGGGAGCCATCTTGGGGAGGTGGGGAAATTTTTTAAAACTTTACAATATAAGTTGTAAGAGATTCCAAATCCAAATGGAGAATCCAGGCATTGTAAATCATGCAATGAAGAGAATAGGGTTGGTAGAATGCTGATTTCTGAGAGCTCTTTTCAGCATGCCAGCGGATTGAATGGAGCATATTAGAACAGGCAAACAAGATCCAATTCTAAAGCCAACAGGGAGAAATCAGCAAACAGAAGAATAAGAAACTATATTTTAAATTTAGCAGTCCAAAAATAATAGGAGAAAATGATGGGGCAAACAATGAAAGAAATAGGAGAAGAAACTGTTCATTTAAAAATAGCTCACACTTAGAAATTATTAAAAACCCATTTAAAAAGGCAATGAACACAAGGATCTGCAAACAGAAAACGAAGTTCTCATAAAAAACTTCAAATAACCAAAGCAAGGAAACACGTGGGGAAAAAATAACAACTTACAGGTAAATGTCAGTTAAAAAACCTTGGCGTTTGAATGTATTTTACAAATCTAGTTCAATATCTGCATTGAATAGATGAGGAGCTCAAACCCCAGACAGTTAAAATGAATTGCACAGCTGGTGCAGGGAGAGGCACTGAAGAACCCATGTCTCCCAAGTCCAGGGCCAGCTGTCCTCCATTAGATGTTAGCATCACTTTTACTAACCAATTTAAAGTGCATCGAAGGGCACTCTTAGAAGTTCATGAGGCACCTTTGAGAAGAACAGGGACAATGGCATCCTTTTTAAGGAAGTGTAAAGCAACCAGGTCCACCCTGGATTTTCAATCACACTAGTAATTCCTAAACAATAATTTGCCATATTTCACTATGAGGTAAAAGAGTAAAATATTTAAGAATGCCGCAAATGGCTGCCTCCCATGATTTTTTTATATCTGTTTGGTAATTCCATCCAACAATGTAAATAGCTGGCAGCAGCAATGTTGTGTGCTAAATATCTCATTACAAAATTCTAGAAAACTAGAGAATTACTGACAATTAAGGGTTGGTACACACAAGTGGCCAAAATTGCAGTTTACAGAAGAATGATAATTGCTCAAGAAGATAGAATTGATGCATATAATTGGATTTGGTCATTTTACTTTTATCATGTGTTCACATTACCAAATGGATGAATGCAGTTGCTTTATGAATTAACATGCATCATTTTGTACCCCAGCCTTCCTTTCTGCACCACTACCCTTTATTCCCCAGCCTCAACTACTCTCAGAGGTTTCACTTTCTGTTTTGACTTCTCTATCAATGCTTTCTTTTCTTTTTGCACTCTGGGATAGCATTGACAATATAGTCAGGCAATTCAAAATGTAAACAGTTTCATTTATATACATATAAAGGAACAATGACTGATTTTATTCAATAACTAACCAGTTGCAAAGCGAAAATTCAAAGTATGGTGGGAAACAAATGTAGTATTAATGTTTGCAACATTGCCATGTTTTTTCTTTTATAAACACCATCAATTATCTATTACTTCATCAGTTCCCATCAAAAGCACTACTGTTTTTAAAATTCATTCTGGTGAGAAGAACCATGGTTTTTAAGGAGAAACGTAAATGACTGCCCATGTGAGTGGGGGGTCATAAAGAGCATACTTCAGAGGTGGAAGTGTAACAAAACAAAATTAATTAAAGAAGGCACAAATTACTAGGACAAGTTACTAATAGCTGATGTCTCAAAAAGTTGGTCCTCCTAATTTTTTCTTACTATTATTCTCTACCTGCAGGAAAAGAGAGCCCATACTCATACCTGCCAATTTGCATAACTGGTTTCTTGGACTTGAATCAGTTCTATCATATTTTGCCATCTTTGTAGCTAGATGATTTTTCTTGTTATATCTAGATGATTTTTGACATTAGTAACACAAAAATTGGGTGGATTGTCTACTACAGTAGACTCCTGGAATTAACTCTGCAAATAGCATCTTGTTTAAAACTATCTTCTTCACACCTGAAAACCTGTCTTTTTATCTTCAAAATCCTGTTAAAATATGAACTTTCCTAGAATGAATAAAATCTTAATTTCTTAAAAACCCAGCCCAAGGACAGGTATGCAAAAGGCATTGCCAAGAAGAAAGAAAGAATGCGGCAAGTTATTGAAAAGATTATTGATTTGGGGTTTGGGATGGTGGAAGTATATCACAGGGTCTTTTGTTCCCTGAAAACACTTATTTCAACATTCTAAGCCCTTGCTCTTAAATGAAGGACATATTCTCTTCCAAACCACTGGATAAGACTTCATCCCCAGGGTTCCACTTCCCACACTTTACTTGCCTTCCATCACTTTACATATTCCAGCAGCAATATCTTTCTTCTTTCCTTGAAGTCAAACAGCACCTTTACCATTTCATCCTAAGGTTCTATAAACACAAAATAATGACAATTTAAGTCATTGATCATTTTTATTGTAGGACCATGTACACAGATTATATTCTGCTTCCACTTTCTATTAACTATATTATATTTCCATTGTGCTCACTTTTGTAATTTAAGTAAAGTTGAAATAGGTATGAAGATTGTGAAAGAGAGCAGCTCAGGAGAACAAATAGATGCAATGAGCAATTATTATTCTATTTACGGGGCCTGGCATAACCAGGAAAATTTACACAGGTAAGGGATACAAAGAGCACTTCAAATTTACCCTGAAGAATCACCTAAATCAGAACTACCCTAAAAAAAAGTAAATGGGCTTTCAAACAGAAGAGATGCAACAAATTGTTACATCTGAAAAGCTCTCAGTTTGTGATTTTTGTCGACATCATGTAATTGGGTTACGTTATTAAAGATTTAATAATGTAATTGGGTTACATTATTAAAGATTCAGTGTTTGCTGTCTAGAAAACCCCTTTCTTTTTACAACTTATAAGAGTATAATTAAAACAGTATCATGTCACAACTGTACTAAAAAAATAATCAGAAATGAGACTAATACATTTGGTTAGAGGAATTGAATCATAGTGAAAACATAAAGAACAAAACATAATTTGAATGGGGTGGAAACTGAGGGAGGGTTTGACAAGTCAACCAGTTTTGGAAAGGAATAAACACAAACTAAATGGAACAGAGGGTGAATAATTGGGAAAAAATGGAAGATATTGAGCAACAGAATACTTGGGTAGTGTATTAAGAAATATTTCCTCACCCTGAGATTTGCTGAACTCCCGAATAATCACCCTTTCAAAGGACATAGTGGAAACTCCTTTTCTTAACTCATTTAAACTGGATTGGATCAAGCATTCTCTCTGGGGGTATAGGTCCATGTGGACAGATTGCCTGTTGTTGGATGGCTCTAATAAATTGTTTTTACTCCTGATTCCTGTGAACCGAAACTTTGAGGGCATCTGGTCATGGATTCTGAAAGTAAATTCTCCCTCCAATATTTTACCTCTTTTCCCATTCTTTTGACCTACTTTTAAAGGAAATATTAATGAAAGATAGTACTATCATTATTTTGCTAGAGAAAAAGAAACCAAATAAATAAGAGTATTTGAAAGTGGTCATTTATTTAGTTTGGAATGTTCTTGGTTTGGTTTGGTTTGGAATGTTCTGGGACTGGAAATTTCATCTATTAAATAAAAACTAGCCACTTGACAATTAGGAAAATGTTGACAATGAGTGTTGTTAATTGTTAAGTGATGTAGAATCCAGTTCTAGTTACAAAACTGATCTACCCAACCAACAATTCAGAATGTCCTCCATTAAAATGCTCTTATTACATAAAATGTGTCTGGAAACCTCAATTTTACTCTACCTACTTAATAAAAAGCAATTGTATTGCATTATCTGTACAGTTATATTTATAAATAATATCAATGTACTATAAAACACATTTATATTCTCTATAAATACTCTATATTATTTTTATAATAATTATAATAATGTCCACATTTAATTTTATGATAATTACATAAACAATACTTGAAACAGGCTTTTGGTGTATTGATCTTGCCAATCTGCTGGATATTAATATGTATTTGGCAAGGAGCTAAACTCTCCATTGAATTTAACAGTGGATTGTATGAACAGTAATTTCTACATTGACCAGCTTTGTTTACACTTTCATTATACCTCTACCACATTATCTAATACCTTCATACAGTTTTTAATCTTATAGCCACTGTAAACTCCTATGGTTACAATAAATTATGTGATTTCCTTGGGCTTAATAAAATCACATAGCTTTTCTACATAAACAAAAAGAAATTTTCAGAGACACAAAAAGGAAAATTTGTTTGCTTTGGAATCAATTACTAATCTTGTATGTTGAAATAAAAATAGCTACTAGAATTCCCACGTTTGCCCTTCAGCCTAAATGCTGTACTACAGTGTGTGAAAAATTGAGATTTCTCAAATATAAGTGAGAAGGGGTTACCTCATTTCTTTCACAAGTAAGATGATTGCTTTTGATGGGGTCGACGTTACCAAAACAACGTAGGACCCAGAATGAAGGATCACATCTATGACTAAACAATAGTTGACTGATATTTACCATCTCCCTGTCCATAACTACTTGTTGATCTGAACCAAGAACATTTGATCATTCTAAGCAAAGAGTGGGCTTGCTGACATAAAATGGTTTTTTTGGTTGTTGTTTTTTTGCTTTTAATTTTTATACAGAGCTGAATACAATGACTACCTGCCTCCTCCTGAAAATGAAATGCTCAGTAATCTTGGGGGTTTCTAATCTGTTTATCAGCTGTACTGATGAGCTGGATTTGTTTAACGGTTATCACCAAGCTGACCTATGTTAAAATGACAGATTATGGTTCAATGAACAAAAGTATCATCTTTCTCAGGCCTTTTTTTTCCCCTGAGAAATGGGAAATTTATGTTCAAAGATTCCACTTTTTCCTGCTCTTTAAATGTAAATATGTCAGAGATATATTAAGATGGCATTCAATATAGACTACTATTTTTAAAACAAAGTTGTCATTTGACTCCTGGTGAATTGCTCGTAAATTCAGGACTGAATAAAGAGATCAGATTACATTAAATGCATTTTGGTATCTATAACTTTCTGCAATGAATTAAAACTGGCTGATCGTGTCTCCAGTGTATTTCATTTTCCGTTGATTCATGTACTGTAATATAACCTTCAAAATTCCCTTATGCCAACAAACTCACTCATATATGCTGAGTGCAGGAGAAGATTAAAGTGGCTATAAGATTGAAAACTGTATGAAGGTATCAGATAATGTGGTAGAGGTATAATGAAAGTGTAAACAAAGCTGGTAAATGTAGAAATTACTGTTCATATAATCCAGTGTTGAATTCAATGGAGAGTTTAGCTCCCTGCCAAATACATATTAATACCCAACAAATTGGCAAGATCAATACACCAAGCCTGTTTCATTCTTATTAAAGTATTATTCTCTTTGAGGCTAAGCATAAGTAAGGCATGCCATTCTGCTTTGGAAAGTGTAATATTTCCCCAGTAGGAATTTAGCATTCAGGTATTCTCAGACTCCCAGCTCTGAGAAAGTCGCATCAGATGATTTTCCTCCACTTTTTAAAATTGAAGTTACTTACAGAAATAACCTTTCATATTTTCCTGAGCAGTAGCTTTTTGTTTCTGCATTGTGAAAACCAATCCATCCTTTAAAGGCTCTTTAAGCTGGCAAAAAAAAAAAAAAAAAAAAAAAAAAAAGCATTATTACCGAGCTAGGAGCCTCTATTGTTTCAGTAGTAGCTTGAGCTATGGATGAATGCTTTCAACAGAAGATAAAAGAGATAATGAGTCTTTAATGATACAAAATCAGAGCCTTGTGTGCCTAGTGAAGCCTGACACAAGCTCCAGCTTGCAGCTAGGAAGGAAAGCTCATCCACTATCTGTTTATAGGCCAAAAATACCCACAGAGTACCTTCTTGGAAAACTGTGTATCCCCTAAGATAGGATCAGAGATATTTGTCTGTTAGGCTAAATTGTTCAGAGATGCAAAACAAAATAGGAAGGTAAGATTATATTCTTTTCCTCTCCATACATCTCTTTAAAAGTTTAAAATGAACACATCTCCACTTTCAAAGCAGCAGCTTCTATTTCATTCCAGACTTTTTAAACAGCAGTTTTCTTTCACATGTTTATTTCTCTCCGTCTCCACCAGAAATACAAACAAGAAACTCCAATGTTATCTGCCTGGTCGTGCACTCTGCTACGCTGACCAGATAGACGATTACTTGGCTCAACTCAGAGATTTTTGTCTGCCAAATATTAGGTTTGAATCTCAGCTGTGCTAATCAGTTAAGAGCCAGCCAAAAACTTCTGGAGAGCAGGGATGGGAAGTGGGGGTAGGGGTAGGGGGAGAAAAACTCCTTCTCCATGAACACAAGCCAGACTCCTTGATGTTAAATCAGATTTGCTTCTGAAAGGATTGGCATGTCTGATATGATCAGGAAGCTTCAGTTGTCCTGATTATAAATTAAAATTAAGAAAAGCAGATTGATCTGGAAAATAAGAAACATAAGGCCACATTGCTGCACTCTGCTCTTTGCAATGTGGCTTGAAAGGTGACAGAAATGGGAATTATTTATTGTAGGCATCCCAACTAGTTTATTGTATAAAGATTTGCATGCTATCATCATTGTATTAAGGTGCCAAAATCAGTTAAAGAAGTGAAGGGAGGAAAACCTCAACATAACTTGACTTGGTTTGTACTTAGCATGCATTTTTCTTTCATTAAAAAAAAATGGGTGTGAGTGAATTTGGGGCTTGGGGAAGACTGGGATTAGGTAGACTAACTAATAGAGCATAATTTATTGAGAAGAACTAAATTATCCTGCCATTATTTGGGGGAATTCATTTTAGTTTTCCCTCACTTTTCATTCTTTTTCCCTTATTCCCAATTCCAGGCACTCATCTCCTCTCTTCAGGCCATATCAGTGCTGGCAAAGAATAAGGATTAAGGCTGCCAATAGAGAAAAAGGACGTAGGGTGTATTAGGAAGAATTAAAAAGGAGGAATAATAAGAGCAAAAAGACCACAGAAGTTTTTTTTTCACCCCAAATATCCTGGTTCTCCTGTGAAGTTCCACTATATCAAGTCATGCTTATTAAGACACAGAGAAGCAATAGCTGTCAATAATGTGGACATATTTTTAAGACCTGGTTAATTGTAACTTTATAATGGCAAGGTTTCTAACCTATTACCTGGTATTAACATAAACTATGACTCTAAATATGGCTCAAACCTCCATTCATCATCAAATAATTGGGATTGTTCCTCGTAGACAACTCTTAATTGTTAAACAGGACAATTGTCACAATTATGCCTACCAACCCCGTTCATTGCCTTCCTGGGTATACAGAGACAATCAGGTGTTTACATAGAAACTCTAAGTCTGGAGAGAGCCGCTGTTTATTTTTCCCAACCCTCTCCCTCAGAGGCATTCAAGGCATCTTCATGGGTCCAATTTAGAGTGGAAAAGTCAGTGGATTTTGGACAGTGAATATGGCCTTGTGGACTGTTTCTTTTTATCAATACTTAGGGCATCCTGGGTACAGTTAGTTTTCTTAAACTTGGTTAATGAATTGAAGGCCAAAGATACCACTGGCACTTTACCACTAAAGCAACTCTTTTTTTTTTCTTCTGGAGAAGTCTTCTATGTCTATAATGCAAAATCTAAAGTACCTAAAAATCAGAAATTTCTGAATCTTGAATGCCATACTTTGCAAAAACACATGAGCATAAAGATGGACACGATTGTGGCACCACTTTACCAAACCAGCTATATTGCTACCCTCTGAATAGAAACAAAATCAGAATGCAATCTGACCTAGAGCCACTGTACAGAAATAAAATCTTGAATCTTAGGAATAATTTAATATCTTCATTCAGGAAAAACCAAGTATCTACTATATTCATTAATCTAACAAATATTTTTTAAATTATGCTTTTCACTAGTCTAGGTGCTGGGAATATAGTAATGAGCAAAGTAGGCAAAAGTCCCTGTCGTACTTTCTAGTTTCTAGTGTAGATGCTGGGAACACAGCAGTAAATAAGATAAAGAGAGATCCATGCTCTTATGAAGTTTAAATTTCAATGGAGAAGACAGGCAATAAGCAAGTAAATACATTCACATATGTGTGTTTAACATACATACATACATACAAATAAAAGATAATTAGGTAATGTGAATATATGAAACAAGGGGATGTGATAGAAGGGTAGAAGAAGCTGATGTGGATAATCTAGGTGTAAGGGTAAGTATTTCTGGAGATGGAAAGGTGAGACTTTTCAGAGATGGAAAGGTAAGACTTTTGGAGTATTTTGTCCCATAATTACAAATAAATTTTTTAAAAATAACGTGGAAATGTAGTTCTACCTCATTATTTTCCCAGGGTAAAATGAATGAAATTAATAAAAGTATTTGAAATAGGAGAATCAGTTTCTAAGAATATTTGTGAGGAACTTTCTTTCTGATAAAGCAACAATGAAAACAATACAAGTGAACACACCAAGCTAGCGTTTATAGAAACAAAGTAGAGAGTGAAGATAATAATCTAGACAATTTCAGAAATAAATACTTCATGGAGGGAAAAAAATGATTAAAGTCTTGGGATTGAAAGATTAGATTGAGTTTATTGTTCTATATTAGGCCCAGACTTTGGATAGATTTTCAGCTATTTATTTCATGCAATTGATATAAATGCAAGCTATATGAAATATTTTCATAAAATCAGGAGCTTTGCAAAAAAGGCTACTTCCATTCTGATCTGTTCTGATTATGTTTTCATCCATAATGTTAAATGTTAAACTATAACTGTAATGGAAACAAAATAGTTAAAAACTATTGTAAGTAAGATATAGTGAACCATTTAAAAACACCATAACATTTAAAGAAGGAAAGTCAGTTGGGCTGTTCATTTTGCCATCTATTCAGACACCTGAATGTCCATGAAATTTATTAGTTTTTTTTTTCTATTCTGATTTTAAATGATTCAAGGAGTAGGGTTTCCAGCATAGTCCTTGTAAAATAGCTTTGTCACCAAATATATTTCACTGTTATGATTTTTTCCTGATATCTACATTTTTAATAATGCAAACATGCAAACAATATAGAGGTTTTATTGATCCATTTCATTTTCCAACTATTAATAGTAAATAGAGTTATAATGGTATATTATAAATACTTGCTTATTACCATTAACAACAGAAATAAAATTACTGAAGTTAGTTAGTAAAACAGTGAAATGCATAAATAAGACTTAATACTCTTTGTTTAAGAATTAGACTATAACTTGCAGCTTATATTCAAGAACTCCAAATTTATGTCAAGCCTCGAATGTCGGTGCAACACACAATGAAGAGGAGACTAGTTGGTTTCATTGGATCAAATAGAAAGGTAAACAGATTGGTGATCGATAAAGATAATAGTACCTTCTGTTGAAGCAAATAACTTTGAATGGATTATTTTTGCTTTGCTTTCCAATCATCAAATTTGATCGTTTCCAACTGTTTTACTCTTTCCTGAACTTTACAGATATCACAGCACTCCTGTTTTCCTTCCCGTTTAAATGGCAGAAAGATTAAATGTGGACTTTTACCAAGAATATTAATCTTTCACTCTTTCACAACTAATTTCTAAATAAATGAAAGCATTTTTACATCAGCCAATGCATTTTTACATCAGCCAATGCCTTCAAAGAATTATAAATGTAATATGAAAATGAATATATACATGTACACACACGTATTATGACAACTTTGTTTTTTTTTTTTCATCTTGTTTCTCTTTTCTGTAGAACTTTGGTTATTAATCAACATCAAACCATGCCTAAGGGATTGCGCATTTAAAACAGATCATAGACAACATCATTCCTTTAAGTGAAACTATGTAGGGGGTGGATGTGGCTCAAATGATTGGGCGTCCATCTGCCATCTGGAAGGGT